>BMAO01022944.1:0-17376 GCA_019973975.1 Trichonephila clavata
TTATTTTTTTAATTTACTCTTGATATCCTACTACACAAACTTTTTTTAAATGGGCTGCGCATTGCATTTTCAACATTTGCAGACCTAGTACATTCCCCAGGAGCTGGTATCACTTTTTAGTGCGGCACCTTTTACGCGATACCAATTACCACAAGTAATTATGACAGTCAGTTTCCTCACCAGAAGGAGGCACCTGAGCTCTGACGATACGAACCTGCACTAGGAATTTTGCCGAGAACATCCAATTCAAACAGACACTCTAGGGATCTTTTACATGCCGTATAATCATACGCCATGGCCTCTATCGATTTTCTGCATCATGAAAATCCACCAACTTTGGCCGGTGTCGAACCCACAACCTTGGATGCAGAAGGCCAGCGACGAGCCAACCACGCCAGCCAGCTAGCTTACTACACAAAACTAAAGAAAACGTTAAAGTTTTAATTCACACTTTAAGACAGGTGTAGGAATAAGAAAATACTGTTCCTTAGTTCTAGCAGATACTCGTGAATTAAATCAGCTGTTAATAGTTGAACTTCCCTTTTCTTCTGTAAACCGCAGTTTCACAACTCGAATTTGGCCCAAACAATGACTTATGAGCCAACAGAAAGCATGATTCCTTTATTACTTATCATAGTAAAAGGTTATCATCAACAAAAATTACCCTGGAAATTTCCCATCGAATGTGTAATTGAACTTTAATTTGAACATTAACTCTTAGGACTTTATTGAAGTTATTCATCACATTCTGCAAACTGTGAACTTTTTAAGAAAAAATACAATTTTACTGAAGAACGAAATATAGTGTTCAGGTGAAACAAAATAAGGAAAGAAAGGGATTAAAAAATTCGAGTATTTCCCGTAACTCCGGAATACAAAATAGACAAGCCATGAAGTAGATGCAGTCACTCCCATGTGTGGGCAAAAGTCGACGTTTTCTGATGGCACTACCAAAATTAGAATTAAAAAAAAACAAGATATCAATCATTGGCATGGCCAAGTAATTTTAGCGCGTTTTTCACATGTTGTATTTTACAATAATGCAACTAATGAACTTTTTACTAACAGAAAATAGTTACTGTACTAGAAAAAAATAAAAATTATTAATTTAAATATGATTCGGCTCATCTAGGCACAAATGCAACCAAATGCCGAAAACTCGAGGTCAATTGGTTGCTTATTGGCTGAGAAAAAGGTACGACAAAATATGGAACGAAGACGAAATTTGCGTCTAATAGCGCTTTTGTTCCACTACGTGAAAAACGCGCTAATCGTAGTTAATATCGTTACTTATAGTCATTTTTCAATACTATTAACAATCTATAACCTAATGGCAGATTTGGAATGTGAATATTTAAACTGTATTTTTTTATTAACGAGGATATTATCCTTAAACTTATCATAATCAATAATTTATATCATCATTTAGAAAAAACTGTTACGTTATTCGGTTTAATAGAAAACATAATGTATTATAAGTTGTACCTATAGTTATTTAATTGTATGATAATAATTATTCATAATAATAACTGTTATACTATATACGTAAAAAAATATTTCTAATTTAAGCTACTTAATTGAAAAATTTGATTTAATGTAAAATGTCGCGTGTCGAAGCTCGCGGGTGTAAGAAGCTTCAGAAAGAAGAAGACATGATCATAAAATAGTTAATTTTAGTTTAGCTTGAACACTTTATGAATGACAGACAACTTTATTGCTTAACTCTAGAACAGTCTTAAATTCTAATATTTAATCGAAATATAAGGTTATTTAAAATTACTTAGCTTGAGTCGGAGCTCCTTATGACAATCCTTCTCGAACCACGATAGCTCGGTCAGCTCCAATACTATTTCCTTCTGCCATTCGCGATGATTATAAGATTAATATGTTATTCATGCCGCGTGACTTCTCAATCGCAGTTCACTCTCTGTTATTCTTGATTTCACGATTAACTTCACATATCCAAATGTCAGCGCTTAAATAGTATCTACATTTGCATATAATCAAGTCATTTCTATAAAAAGCGGTTTTTAAACTAAAATCAGAG
The DNA here is from genome assembly GCA_019973975.1 of Trichonephila clavata. NCBI lineage: Eukaryota > Metazoa > Arthropoda > Arachnida > Araneae > Nephilidae > Trichonephila > Trichonephila clavata. The sequence goes on from BMAO01022944.1 coordinate 2,048, forward strand.
TTGAAGAATAGTTTCGCCAACGCATTAGTAGAAGAACTACGAATAAACCCGTTACAAATAAAGTTATTTTATTTAACACTGTCATGTTTAAAAATTAACACAGTGATTTTCAATTAAAAAAGTGAAACTAAATTGTGTTTGAATCTTTACTTAAAATTATGCATGCAAATATATTTTGAAACACTGTAAAAATATTTCATATGTATATGTGCTGGTATAAATATTTAATTTTTTCCCCACAGTTAAAGTAAACGTAAGCTATAAACGACCACGATGATAAAGCTGTAACTTAATGTAATAAGTGAAATCACCGCTCCAAAAGATAAATAAAAAAAATAATAAGAACGTGCATAAATTACTTCAAGTTGAGTTGAGAAGAGTGTATGTCTAAAGAATACATTAGTTTACATAATTCGGCCCTTTTCAAGCATTTTTAACTGCTTTTATATCTGGCCATCTGTCTTAAAAATGATAAAAAAAATCCTTTTAATGACTTAAATATATAATATGGTGTTAATTATTGCACCATAATTGAAACATTTTGTAAAATAAATAATATAACATCCATTTAACAAGGTGAGAATATTTACCAACTTTATTACGCTAATTTCGCTTGTTATGTTTTTCTTTCCAAGCTTGTTGTACCGTTGATAGGGCAACTAACACAAAACATATCTGATTTTTGCATTGCTAGATTCTACAATATAATGACCTACCACGTAAAATCTTTTTCATAGATATTTTGTCATCTGTGACTTAAAGAACTAAGTCTTAGTATTTTTTCAACCCTTTGGCATCCAGACTAAGCTTTCTAGCGCTCTGTAGACACTCACTTTCTAGATCTTAGATCTCACCTTGACTTTACGACACCATTTCAAGTTTCCTTTTGACGTTGACTAAGGCGCCCGTTCAGTAGTGCTTCGTTTTGCGTTTTTAGTTTGTATAAATAATTGTGTTGTTTATTTATAATTTTTCTTTCCAATATGTCATTATTGTTGGATTTTAACAAAGTCATACTGAATGAGAATATTAACCGGAAATCGATGAATATGATGGGGACTCTGATATGGATTTATCTATTTGTGATGAAGAAGATGAAGAAATGGAACAAAAATGACAAAACACTTACGTAAAGTACGTGGAAAGCTTTTTGTTCCAAGGAACATTTCAAGAAATTTCACAAAGATTTCTAATTTTAGTTCTAATTTTTTAAATTTTTTATAGGACTCACTAAACCAAACAATTGTTGTTTTGGATATTTGGGTGGAAGTGTCGCGCTCGGCACAAACAAAAAAAATTACGCATTAAAGGAAAAATAAATATTTGATTAGCAGCATACTTAACGAGTGATTTAACTAAAATAGTGTAAGATACTGCATCCAACAACATTTCAACAGTAAAATTTTTCAAACGTTTGGTTGACTGACATGTACGTCCTGCTACAGCCCTTGTACTTGTAACGGGTGATTCGTCCACATGGTCTACAATGACTCCTTTCATGTGGGTTATTGTAGTCTTTGATTAATCCTTCAATCATATAGATAAACGAACCATTTTCACACATCTGTCGATGTAATCATTGAAACATTTCATGGTTCAGCACGCGTCTTCTTAGAAAGGCTTCCTTTTACTATCGTAGCATTGCTCTATCATTACCCTTGACAGGACCATACATTAGAAGCATGTCTGCCTTTTCAATATTAGTAAAATCGTCCATAACGACCAATTTTGTAGGTGCAACAAATGCCTGCGCACCGCTTTTTTGCCTTCAACTGTCTCCAATATTGAAAGCCAGATTGTCATAAATGTTACCAAGCATACATGACAAGTGGTGGATGCAATTTTAAATTTTTTAATTTAACTCGTTAAGAATGCTGCTAAGGACAATTTTTGTTTCCGTTAATGTGTTTTTTTTTCTGTTAGTGCCTCAAGCCACGGACCTTAAAACCATATATTCCTTACAAACATTGCTTGTCTTAGCGAGCTCTATCACCCCACAAATTTGTCCCATAATTTAGAATCAGCCTGTAATTTTTTTCAATATATGTTGTGCGCCACTGGAAAATGATGATTTCCTACAATATCAGGAGATATCCATCAATTTTGGCAATTCAATTGACTTTTAAAATTATTTTCGTGTTTTAATGCTGTAATTCAAATGCAGTCATGTTAAAATTGAAATCATTACTTTATATCAGTACCCAAAATACTCATGGTGGCGGAGAACTAAGGTGTAGAGATTGAGTGCTAGATTAGGTGTCATCATCGTCTCTTGATCAATTTTGAAAATAACATAGTCAGTCGCCAACAGCCCTAGTGTAGCTTCAAATAACAACGCTAATGAAAAATCAGGTGGATTTACCCATTTCTAATTTTGAGAAACTGTAAATGTTTCATTCTTTTATTTAAGATGGAAAGCACTGCATTTTAAATAATGTCATTGAGAATGATATATTTTTTTTATTATTTCTGAGCCATGTATCAATTCATTTCCATTTAATATGAAGTGACATTTGACCATTGAGTTTTTTTCCATGACAAGTCATGTACAAATTTTCTCGAAAGAATATGTTTTTTCAAATTTCTTATTGCCTTTTTACCATTTTCACTGCAGTTGTACCGCTTTAAACACAACTTCAAAGAAATTCGCAGAAATAAATTACGATTTAAACTCTCTGCCACTTTTTCTTCAGTGAGCAATCTCAGCCAACATGTTATTAATAGTTTTTCTTTGTTGCTCTTTTTGATGAATTCGTCGCAAGGATACAAAGTTTTTTTCTTCGAATAGTTTATATTTTTCTCTTTTCTAGTTATCACCCTCTTTTAAGTTTAATAATTCCTGGATCTGAAAACACACTTTCAATTTCTAAAAAAAACAATGCAGATAGTTTTAAGGGGTTAGAATTAATTTAGTTCCGTTTCTTTAAAGAAGTAAACAGGAAACTTCGTAAAAAAAATTTTTAAATGCTATTACAGTTTCTCCATCGACTGTTTTTAGGTTATTGAAGAAGAAATAATTTTTAAAGGGATTGGCTTTATACTTTATATTATACTTGCTAATATACTTTCTTATTTAATTTTAAACTTTTTTACTATTACTGCAATTACTTTTACCTCACTTTTGGTGTTTCGCATATTATTTTAAATATATACCTCGATGTTCTGAAGCCAATTGTTTTAATGTCATTAGAATAAATATAAAACTTTAACTCTTTATTAATAAGGCGTTGCTTTTATTTTTAATAATTCCGTCACAATTACTTACTTAACATAAAAAATATAGAACGTTACTTTTTTTTGCTGTGACTTCAAGATCGTTTTTTGAACATATATTCTCAGAGTGTAAGCTGCAAATTAAGATACCCGACAACTTGCAATGATTTTTTAATAAAAAAAAAAATTGGAGATATGGGAATATTTTTTGTTTGTTTTTAGATTTGCTTAGTACATTTTAAGAAAAATTATGCTAAAATTAACAAGAAAAAAGAAATTATTTTTCTAAAATGGGTGAAAAATTACAAAAAAATAACATAAACACGGCCCATTCTGTACCAAAGGTTTATAAACAAATTTTCAATTTTTTATTTCTGATGTGTTGCTATGTTATTCATTTTTGAAATTACATTCATTATAAGAGATATTTTAATTTTTACAAAAACTAGAGCACTTTACCTTAGTTTTATATGAAATTGTTTAAAAAAAACCAGTAATTATATTAACATAAGGGCAGTTTTTGTTCTAGTGTATAAACTTGGTAATTTTATAATGCTAACAAGATGACTTATAAAATAAAGTCATAAGGAAAAATTTGTCAAATATCACAAAATAACAATTTTAGGTAATCGGATACCTGAAACAAATTACATTTTTTTTTTTCAATTTTTCTAGTTCTCTTAAAATTACAGAATTCCTTATGGAGCTGTAGGTTAAAAGTCACTCTTACTAGAGAAAATTTATTGTTTTCTAGAACAAGGTTAAAAAAGATTTCATTTCCTAAAATGTCTTTTAGGCCTTGACACATAAGTACTAATACTTTTTGTCAAAATAGAAAACAAATATTATTGTGCCTTAAGACATTTAAGAATCCCAAAAAATGTAACAAGAAATATTTTTCAACAAGAAATTTCCAACATTATAGCAACATATATCAATGTACTTAAAACCAGTTTGGTTTACTATTTTTACGCGAGTAATCAAAAAATATTAGTATATCACTACTTAATTCTCACAAATCCCAAGAATCGGTATGTTTCAAAATTAGCAAATGACTATTTTTATAAAAACTCAAATAGTGATGAATCATGTAGATATTTCTTTCTTTACCTCAGAAAGAAATGTAGTCTATTTAATAGACTACAGAAGACTGTACGATATATTTTGTCTAACTTCTTCTTGCGCTTCGAAAAATATTTATTATTATAATGTAATAATATTTGTAATAATTCGCGTAACTTATGGTCGAAGCTCTGTTTCTAATATAGTTGAATCTTTATTCAATTCACAACGAAATATAGCAATATTATTTTCTGTTCAAACATCTATTTAAACTTGTTGTCACAAGATAAGTAAATCAACTTTATTTATTTTTTCTGCAGTCGTAAAACTAAAAGCATTGCATATTTTCGTCATACATGAATTTATTATCTCTGATACCCTTTTCACTTACCATATCTTTACAGCTGATTAAAATTATTTTCATAAGCTTATCGAGTGGATTTTTTTTCTTAAAAAAAGTTATATTTTTCTATTTAATGTGCAGTGCAAGTGATTTTAAAACTAAACATGTCATATATTAGTATTTTTAAAAAAATTATTGCATGTCAAAATAATTTAATAAATAATGCATAGAATTTAGTTATAATTATGTTTCTGTATTTATATACAAGTTCATGAATTTATTGCATGTGTCTTTGCTTGTAAAAATTATTATTCTTAAAATACAATGCCAAAGTTCAAATTTTGTTATAAGTGGAACAATCTTTTCCTTTTTTGGATCATTGTATTAAACTTTAAACTTTAAAAATTATTCATATTTTTTTTAAAAAAATACTGGACCTTTAGAACTTTAAATATTTAAATTACTTTACTTAGAAAGATAAATAAAAAAATAAAAATATGAAATGGTTTTAGTATTCAAACTGGTACTGGTATTTTAGTTTATACCCTTTACCTCAATTTTGGGGGTAAAGGCAACTAGGTTTAATAGTATTAATATTTCTCTTGGGGCAATTGATTCTATAGAAATAAATATATTGAAAGCTAAAGAGGTTTTTTTAAAAAAGTTTATCAATTTTTAAAATTAATTTAATTATTTCAAGTTAGACAATTTCCAAGTACTGATAAAAGAGTAATTACATCAATTTTTGGGGAGTTATTATTTAATTATCGAACAAAATGTACTGTAAATATCAATCGTACTTCTTTTGCATATGTATTTTGTCTTCTATTTTTTTTTTCATATTTAACGTTAAAATTAGAGCACAATAGCATATATATTAGAGAACATGATATATATATATATATGCACAGTGCACCATTGTGATAGGGTTAAAAAGGTGTATGCGGTAAAAATGGCTTTACAGCATTGTTATTACTGATATTTATGTCATGAAGAAAAAAATAATTACATTCATCTATTACTTCCAATCCAATAATAAATCCGATTAATCTTTTAGAACGTTTATGAGAATTCTATGCTTTATCTAAAAAATCAGCAAGGAATTCTATATTAAACACACATACAAATTAAAAAGAGTTTCTGGAGAAAATCCCGCGTATATTATACGAGGGTAAGTTGAAAAATAAGTTTCCCCTGTCGACTGTGGTCAGAGTTGTGTATGAAAGTCAAAAAATAAAATGAGACATTAAAGATATGACATACCTTTATTTTTCCACATAGGTACGAAGTACATTGAGACATTTGTCATATCGCTTAATAAGCTTCAAAAAGCCCTCCAGGAAAAAATCAGGGCTTTGCATATGGAAGAAGCGTTGAACGGCTTGTTTCACTTCAGTATTGCTTCCAAAGCGCCTTCCCCCCGAGATTTTTCTTCAAAGCCGGAAACAGATGGAAGTCGCTTGGTGCGAGATCAGGACTGTATGGCGGATGGTGTAGGGGCTCCCAACCAAGAGTTGCAATATGGTTTTGCGTTGCCGTCGGTTGCGTTGTGGTCTGGCATTGTCATCCAACAGCAGAACGCCAGATGTGAGAAGGCCAGGCCGCTTTTTCCGAATCGCCTCTTTCAATTTGGACAGGGTGTCACAGTAGCGCGTAGCATTGATGGTTCCAACCTCCAAAAAGTCCAGCAACAAAACTCCTTGGGCGTCCCAGAAAACTGTGAGGAGCACTTTACCTACAGAGGGAGTTGTCTTGAACTTCTTTCGGACAGGTGATGACGGATGTTTCCACTCCATAGATGCGGCCTTCGATTCTGGCGTGGAATGGTGGACCCACGTTTCATCCCCCGTCACAATCCGAAACAGAAAATCATTGCCATCTTCATGGTAACGCACGAGATGTTCCAGGCTGACCACCATGCGTTGTTCCTGGTGTGTCGAGGTCAATTGTCGGGGCACCCATCGTGCTGACACTTTCTGTTTTGAAGAATGTCGCGGATGATGTTTTGAGCTCGCTCTTGTGAGATTCCAAGTTCTTCCGAGTCCGTCCAGCTCTCGGTATGTCCTCCACTTGCTGACGTTCATCACTGAATGTGCGACACCATCTCCGCACCATTTGCTTCGACATCACACCTGGCCCTTAGACTTCCACGAGGCGGTTATGAATTTCTGTTCCTGATACTCCACGTGCCCTTATTCATAGCGGATAACCGCTCTCACTTCCTCCTTTGACCACGAATTCAAAACTCACCTTTTCTCCATACCTACCGGGGATCAAATGAGAGGCTGGTCTCCGCTTTGCGCAGGCACTGCAACAGCGCCATCTGCTTGATTTGCAGCGACCTCTACCCAATGGTGTATCGGTGACTTGCGCGTTTTCCTGCTGTGCCGCCTTTCGCCCATAGCCGTTCACCGCTTCTTCCATATGCAAAGCCCTGATTTTTTCTTGAGGACTTTTGGAAGCTTATCAAGCGATATGACAAGTGTCTCAACGTACTCGTACGAGAATAATAAAATAAAGGTATGTCATATCTTTAATGTCTCATTCTATTTTTTGACTTTTATACACAACTCTGACCACAGTCGACAGGGGAAACTTATTTTTCAACTTACCCTTGTACTTAGTATCTAAATTTCATTTTGGAAGGATACACTTAGCTTATTATAATCTTGTATGCATCCACATTGTCAAAGTATATATTTGTAAGAAGTTTAGATTCGAAATTGTGTATTCTTCTAGAAAACTACGTGATTATAGATTTCCCTATTATTATCCCCATATTGTTAACATTATTATTATTATTTTTCCTACTCGATTGCAATGAGGATTTTTTATTAAATCAAGGATACTGGGATGCAATATAATTGCTAATTAGCTGTGATGTACTTCAATTTCTTCATATCAGTAAGTGTATCTATAATGATAAAAAGAGGCTCAATGAATTTGGGTTCATCTGTTTCTTCTCGTAATTAGTAAGTATTTCAATAATAAAATGTTAACTGAGGAATTTTTGGTACACGAATATATTTTAGCTTAATTCATAATTTGTTAACTGCTTTACAGCTCTTTAATCGACTATTTTCCTGGGTTTATGGGTAAAATAATTTCAGCACATACGCGTTTAGAGATTCATTTCTGTACTTCAATTTAAAAGTTTATGGACAAACAATTTATGGAATACCAGTATGTGTTTTCATCAAAACAGTTTCAGTTTGAAGATTCTAGATAACTGGTTGCTATCTTTGCTTAGTTTATCAACAGTAACCGTTTCTGTAGCTATATTTTATTTGGTTCTCAGTAAGTTTTGTTATTCAGCTTCGTTAGGCTTATGCTTTTCTGATGCGTAGACAGAAAGCAGGCATCTTAACTGTTGATTCTTTGGCAATAACCAGTAAATGAACAACAAGAGGACTAAATGTTTAAATATTGTTATGAATTTTATGTAATTAATCTGAACTTTATCTAGTGAAATAATTTACACCTAGATGTTTAATACCCTAATATCACTTTCTGTTGCATTTATTTTATGAAAAAATTTATAATACTCACAAGCAATGCCGCCCCATTTTGGTGTTTCAATGGAAACTTGACGAAATATTGGGATACAACCAAGTCTGCATTATTTTTGATGATCAAAGTTTGCGCCATTGTGAACATTTTGGCGACTGTTCCACCATATGGATGCTTATGGAAAATACTGCAGAAATCAATATCGTCACGATCTATGACTTTCGCGGATTTATCGAGAAGGTAGCTGCAAAGACAAAAATAGCAGTCGCTGGTCGAAATGGAGTCAGTATTACTTCAGCTGTTGAAGAATTCACTAGAGAGAGGTTGCTTGAAGATAAACTTTATCATTACGTACTTGTACTTTTAGACACTGATAGTAGTGTCTTAGCGCTATCGAAGATGTGAAAACCTTCTGAGACACTGTGCAAATTTTAAGGCTGATCTGTATTTTTTAAGGATTGCTATATTCAATCCTTTTCTAAAAGAACTGTTTTTTTCTTTGGGAATGATAGCATTAAATCCACGAAAGCCAACCTACGTAACTATATTGAGCAGGGTAAAATAAATACGGTAGAACGTCGTTTATCCGAATCAATTGGAACCGAACAATGTTCGGATAACCGAATACCGAATGTGATCCATGTAGTTTATGATTGTGAGTGAGTGAGTGAGAGAATATTAACGTCACACTGATTAACAACACGAGGGCTTTTGGCAACGGTCCGCGTAATTTTGAACCACGGTCAAGTGACGTGGACGACACCTGAGCTGGCATCCCCCTCTCCTAACTACCGCATCACATCAACGGGAGGATGTTTGAGCTCTCGACAGATTTAACGTGCATCGCTCCCTACACGGCGGGTCTTTAGTGGTACTGGGATCGAACTCATGACACGCTAGCCATGATCCGCTCCCTAGACCACTCGGCTACCGCAGCCATGCAGTTTATGATACTGGCCACTATAGAAATATTGAAAATGATCACATGCGGGAACAGTGCTTGAAGAGAAAGCAAAATAGGTGAAAAATGTAGCAATTTTTACCTTGATTGTGGAAAATAATCACTTATTTTTTGCTGTACCATTGAACACCTTCGTTTTTACAATGCAAGGTCTTTGGTTCTCTTCAGCAGCAGTGGTTGAGTAGAACAGCACTCCAATTCTTGTTTGTACCACTCCATAACTGTCTCTAACGCAAAAAAAATCGTCAGAATTTGCCACTTTCGTTGTTGTTACCCTCATCTTCATCCGTTTCGGATGAAGACGAGTCGGGGTCGTATTCCTCTTGCACGTAAGTCACAATCTTATTATCATTTAGCATTTGAAATCCACAGTCTTCCGAAACACATTCTATGCAGGTTTCTACACCAACAAAACTCAACAGCAGAGCTCGTATACCCTACCTCACTTCGAAACAATCTGACCTAATATTCCGCGTATATGTTTACCAAATCACACAGCTGAAATTCCCCAAATATCCCTCACTTTGGGTTTTACCATCACTTTTGGCCTCACAGAAAACAAATGTGGAGAATTACACTGTTTGAAAACGTTTTGTAGCCTCAGGCCACATCTTACACTACTACCTCCCTGTCTATATGAAAATACTGTAGGATGTGTTGGTGGATTTAAATGATCAAAAGACATAGTTGCAATTCAAATAGATTTATTGATTCTTATCAGCAAATAAGTTTAGACACACACTAATCAATTTAAGAAAAACAAAGAAGAGTGGAGTACACACCTAAGCAGGGAATGGCTATTAGCGGAATATTCAGAATATCAACTGAATCTAGGGAAGCTCAAAAGCGCACAATTACAGCTACGTCCCTTGCGAACAATCTCAAATAGAATCACTGGCCTTATATTTTACATCGGCGGTTCCTTCGCGACAACTTCGGCCTTTTTAATGGCTGCAAGAATGGGTGAAGAATCCATGCTCTGTAATAAGGATTTCACTATATTCAATCCGCTTCTCCTCGCGTACCTCCGCACGTAACAGGCTATCTACGATTGTCAATAACTTCGTGTTGACGCGTCTCGATCTTTATTTCACTTAACTTCTCTCTTCCTATCACTTAACTTCTTAACCCGCGAAAACAGAACTTATATAATATATTTTATTTACATAAATCACGCCTGGCTCTCTCAGTGAAGATTGGTTGAAATAATTAAATTGTTGGAAGAAAAAAAGAGGAGGTTAGTCAAAGACCGTATAGATCCCTCACAAACGGATCCGGACATTTGTTTGGATATTTGAAGCTCCGGATAATAAATGCTCGGAAAACCGACGTTCTACTGTAAATACATAACAAAGGAAAGAATTATGGATGAATTATTTGAATAGTTTGCATATGCGTATCTTCATTCATTGGTGTTCACTTTTCCCCCCTCCTCTAAAAAAACAAAAAAAAGTGGCGAAAAATACGTCACAATGCAGCAATGTGCATGTTTAAGGAGTATGTGTTTCACAGTTACCGGTGGTAATTTTATAATATAAAAAAATGAAGAAACTAACACAGTGATTCTTGAGAAATATTGAAGTATAAAAATTTAACATTCATAATTAAATTATAAGATATATCCCTGATTTTGAAAAAAAATTGACAAAGAAGAAAAAATTCTGTGATTGAATGAAGAAAAGAAAATGAGACAAAAGTTGAAAGTGTGATGAAGGAATGGAAAATCATGATTTAGTTTAAATATTGAAATTTAAATAAGAGATAATCTCGAAAGTATCTATCAATGTGTTTTGCTCAGAAAATAATTTCTTATACCTTTCTTTTTCTAATTTTTAAAAGCTATCATAATTTTGTCTCTCTACACGTTTCTTCTATATTCAGTTTTAAAAATTTATCAACAAACAAAAGTGGTTCTTTTTGAAACAAACAACGAAAAAATTAAACTTATAATCGACGCTATGTACTTTAATGATTAAATTTATTTAAATTATAGAATTCTTAAGTTTATGAAATACTTAGAAAAGTAGATGTAAGCAGCTGAAATATAAAATTAAAAACTGTCTATAACTCCTACAATGAGCATAAGTTATTGCGTCATTTAATTCTGCAGTACATATTCGTATATTCAATCATGTCGGCGGTATGTTTCATATTGTATAGAAATGATAAGATATGTGAAATTTTTTTCTTCTGGTTGAATATAAACGTGTGCATTTAAAAATAAAACATATTTTAATTTACAGTTTATATATTTTTTTTCTAAATATAATTACTGTTACTCTCATTACAATTAAATAATTTTCACAAAATAAATAAATAATTCCAAACTGTATTTTTTTTATAGCTTTACACCTTGCAAAACCATAACAAAAATTCTTTTGTCTCAAAATGTGTTTCAATTTGAACTTTGATGAATTAATTCAGTCAAAATGAGTAAGTAACATAGAATTAACACGTAAATTAACATAGAATTTTATGGAAAATAAAATACACGAAGTATTGATGGGGAATAGTATTTCCATTGACCTCGTAAGAATATATAATTTCTATAATAGCCAGTCAGACGTGGACAGAGGCGGATTAAGTGGGTGACGGACCAGGTGGCCGCCAGGGGCTCGCAGTGCCAGAAGGGGCCGCCAGTCTGATGGATTCCATTTATAAATTCAACGGGCAATAAAAAGATCTTGAACCGATATTGAAATCGCGATTATTTCCTCGTATTTGAGTCGTGCAGCTGCCATAGCCATATTTTCCCTGTATATCTGTATTATTGCAATCTGTATAAATTTTTCACATACATTTTTTTTTGCCCAAATTTTATTTCGAACAAATGAATACTATTCAAACCAAACAAGTTCGTTTTCACTTCACAGCTGTTCGTTACTATCGGCTGCATTTTACACTGACAGGGAAAAAATTCCAACACCAAGAAAAAAATATTGTCCACTAATAAAACTTTGGTAATACATTTGTATATGTAATATATTTAATTAATTAGTTTCAATGTCACAGGTCAATGTAAGATTGAAATGATGATACATTAAAAACCGGTGTATCGTGACAATTTTAAATGCAAGCATGCCATGTATGGTAATGTTACCGGATATCAGTTTGTGGGATGGAATTACATGCTTGTTGCTCTTGGTCGGTCAATATAAGGTTGTTTAATTCTGGTTGTGGATGAAGCCGTCCAATGATGCCCCATTCGTTCTCGATTGGAGAAAGATCTTTTCATCTAGCAGGCTGATGTAACACGTTGACACCCTATAGAGCTCGTTTAATTACAAGAGGCATGAGGGAGCACACTATCCTGTTGGAAAACACCCCTTAAATTGTCCTTATAAATCAGTGCTACATTTTGAATTGCCAGACTGACTTATTAGTTTACAGTTAGGGTTTTTGAATTAATCTCGAGAGTGCTCCATCAATCGAAGAAAATTGCTCGCACCAGACCATAACTGTAGGTGCTGGCCCAATGTAACTTGGTGAAAGAAAGATTGCTTGCAGGCGCTGACTTGGCCTTCTTCTAATCAATATACAACCATCACTGCAGTGGCGTAACGTACATTCCTCCACCCCCACATTGCGGGGCTGGGCTAGGATTCTAGGGATCCATAGCATGACTTACATCAGGTATGTCTTGGGGCTCTTGATATTCTCCTTCACTCCACTGCATCCCTGGCACCATGACAGAAACAGATTTGATCGGAGAGCATAACACATCGCCACTCCACTCTCCAATGATCTCTAGCATGACATCACTTAAGTCACAGATTTTTAGCTAATTGTTGCTACAGGGAGTCTGGCTGGGAGCTATTTCTTAAACAATTGATTTGTTAGAGTTCACTGTGACACTCTGGTGCCCGAAAAACTAGTTTCTGCGGTAGATGCACTACGCTCCCAATTCATGAGGTGAATACTGCGATCTTTGTAAGTGGTGACCCGTGCGTGATTGAGTCAGTTTTCTTGAGGTAGTGCCATCTCTGAACTACTACTTTCAAAAATCTTGCACATTGGATACATTCCTTTCAAATCTTTCTCTAATATCGTGGAATGAAAATCCACCTTTTTTCAGTGCTATGATATAACCTCGCGTTCAAACTCAGCGAGCTGTTGATAATAGCTTACTCGTCTTCTTAAAGTCATTCAAAGCTCATCAATTCACTACGTCAAATATCAATGATAAATAACACTCACGGGCTTTATAATGCGTATTTAAAGTATGCTTGATTCACATCCTCCACGTGGCACAACCAGCGCCACATCTATGCGCCTAGCGAAATATTTGAATCAAAGTTAACTTTCAGATGTATAAATGCGCCTACCAAATTTCGTCGTAATAGCATAAATCCTTCTTTTTGAAGGGATTTTTATTTCCTTCGGTGTATTTTACTAAAGAAATTAAATGGTTGCACAATAAAACATATTTCAATATGAAATTAAACTATTTCAAATGAATTGAATTTAGACTTCAATTTGTAAGCTACATCCTTTTTGAAACAGATGGAAAAATATGAAACTTCCCTAGTGACCATGATTGGGAATGTCATCCTCCACAGCATAAATGCCAATAGCAAATCATTGCAATACGTTGAGTGTGTGAATATATATGTACATAATTAAAAAGTTCTAGTTCACTAAAATCTCTAGAAATTTATATTTAACATTTCAGAAATGAATTTGGAAAAAATGGACAAGGAACAACTAATTTATAAGGGCTCTTGTTTAGAGAGGAAGCTGGACACACACACACAAGCTCGCAGGCAGTAAAAGGAAACACATATTTTTGGTGAAAATAAAGAAGTCGGTTACGCATTTTTGAAAGAAGGGAAAATTTTATAGTTATTTTTTGTGTGTGTCATATGCCATAGGGTTAGAGCAGAACTTTCCCAAGGAGCTGAAATTTATCAAACTGTTATAGAGCATTTTATTGTATTTTTGACGAGAGACTTATAACCTGAAATTAAAAAGAAATCTACACAAAAAATGAGGGAAACTAACAAAGACGATATTGAATCTTTTAATTTTGACGATATGAATCGGAGCAAGAAAAGAAAACAAAGATAAAATGAAATCCCCCACTATAAGTTTATCACGTTACAAGAGAAATCCTAATGTAGAAATACTTTTAAAAATATTTTTAACAATACCGTTATCGAATGCATCAGGTGAAAAATGTTTTTCAGTTTTAAAGCGTGTTAAAAATAATTTAAGAAGTTCTATAGGTGGAAAGACAAATTTTGAACAACATGGCGATATAATAATATACAGAATGAAAGGTTTTTAGTTTTTTTTTTTTTTGTATATACAATTAAGATTTTTCTTTAGCCATTGAGTTTTATTATTATAATCAATACATTTTATTTTTATTTATTTATTTGGGAATTTAAAGTAAGCGACTCTTCACTATTTTAGTTTTTCGATTCTTGAGCCCATGGGCCTCAAACCTTTTAGTGTCAAGGGCCTCCAACTTCCTTAATCCACCTCTGGATTTGGATACAATCATTTAAAAAAAACTTTGTTTCAGGAAGAATACGGATTTTAACTGCAATGCAAAATAATCATTAACTGTTTGTCCATTTTTAAGTTTTCTAAACTTAAAAAAAAACGTTCCATAGAATGAAGAATAATTTGTTTAATACATTTAATTGGATAAAAAGGATAAATCAAATGTAATTTAGTGTTGACATTTTTAATTTAACTTTTCAAGAACAAGAAGTTTTAATTAAATAAAGTAATGGAATTTAAAAAAAAATATTCATGTTTACAAGCATTTGATTAAACACCAGAATATTGTTGATTTCTACCTAAAAATAGAGAGAGAGAGAGAGAGATGTCTATTTTTATTACATGGAACGTGGATAAATTTCATCATTTCGTGAAAATAATTTATTATACATTAAAACTACACACTTAGTGGCATTTATCAGTCATTTGAAATGGAACAATTTAACTATGTATTCATGTTTACCCTTTACCTTTCATTACATTTTGAGCCATCTGAAATTAAACTAACTCAATTAGGCTTGATAGTTAGAGTGTAATATGAATCAATATTCCACAATAATATAGTCAGAAATCGAACAATTTAATATTATACCTAAAATTAGCTCACAAATATATAATATTTTCGAAATTCCAAAAAATAAGAAAAACATACATTGAGGAGAAACATTTTTTGATAAAAATAAAGAATGTTTATGAAAGAATGGAACACAGGAAGTTTTATGAAATTAGTTA
>BMAO01022945.1:0-45735 GCA_019973975.1 Trichonephila clavata
TCGCGATACAATCATTCTGCTGATCGTGCATCTCTTCTGCCAATCCCTAAATGAGATGCATAATCTGCTCGCTCGCTGTTTTGTAAAACGTTCCATATTGTTCTGAGGGTAATGACAGCTCAAATGACTGCGGTAATGCAGGTCTGTTTCCTCCAATGATCTTGTGATTAGCGCCACCTAGTATCAAAAGAAGGTGTTTCCACAACCATGGGTTGCATGCAAATCTGAATCCTTTTGATGTCCCCTAACTTCCCATAAAGTTTGTCCCAATAATCCTGAGACACCCTGTATAAGTGTTTGTGGACAGCGGTGTCACTGTAACGGTACTCACAACAACGGATATCCTCACTCTGAGTGATGTTGTCACACATCATTGCCAATCTAAGGAAACCTGTAAACAGTAAAATGAAAAAAATATTTGAAATTATTTGAATAATAGTATGTGATATCGCATTCATATTTTCAAAATGTTTCAAAATCTCACTTTATGACTTGTTTCCATTTATCCAAAGTGGTCGTGGCAGCCAAGGGGTCATGGTCACGGACTGAGGGTAGGCGTTTCATGAGTTCTAGCTTAGTGCCACTGAAGACCCCCAGTGTAGAGGCGCTTATATATGCTAAATATGTAGAACTCAAAAGCTTTCTATTGGCGTGTTGTGGTAGTTTAGAGAGCAGGTGCCATCTCTGGTGTCGCCCTTACCACTTTATTCAAGCTATGAGGTCCGTCGCCAGTAGCATTCATGTTCCTTTAGAGTGCTATGCTTAAAAACTCACTCCATATATCCAAAAATGAAATGTAGCAGCATTAGCCGAAAGGTCATGATCGCGAACTCGTCCGACGTTGTCTTTGATTTCAGGTGCCTTTAAAGACCCTGAAGTGTAAAGGGGTTGATGCCCTTTAAATTTTCTAAAAGTTTTCATATTGGCATGGTGTGAAAGTTTGGAGAGTAGGGAACTATATCTCTGTTTTCATCCTTGGAAAACTCTGCATCATTCCATAAATTATTTTGATGGCTTCACAAGCGAAGGACTTGGCTTATGTAGGTTACGATGATTAGTTTTTTTAACTCATCATCGTCAATGGTAGGAATGGCGTCATGCTTAAACGAGCATGGATTCGTCGGATTGCATTGATTTTGTCTTCATCAACGACACGCTTGTCTTAGTGTAGATAAAATCAAATCCATGTGTTGAGAGCGTAGTCAGCTCAAGATCCAGTAAAATCATGGGTCTGGAAGACCTGGCGTCATAGTGTAGACTGCAATTATGATGCTGAAAACCTTTTGGTTTCCCTAACGGGGGCCTTTTGACTGGTCAACTTAATGTTCGAGAGATGCTGCAACCAGTTGCCATCCTGTTACTGAACGCCCTGTTTCAACTCCTTTTCCAACAAAGCAATGTTCCCATACATGCTGCTGTTGTCTCTATCGACATGTTGTAGATACATTTTAATTTTCTATGGTCTTTGTATCTTCACCAGACCTGCTTCAATCCGAAAATGTATTGAATGGCATAAAACGAGAAATCACTATTCAACGTTTGCTACGTAATCTGTATCAACTTCGTACCAGGATTTCTATGACTGTTATGACTTCTACGACTCACTATTAAAGTATCCGACTACTTACTTTTTTTAAAAAAATGGAGATATAAGGATTTTTTGTTGTCTTTTGATTTGTTTAGTACATTTTAAGAAAAATATGCTAAATTAAGAAGAGCAAAATAAATTATTACTAAAAATAGGAAAAAATGATTAAAAATTGACAAAAAAATAACATAAACGCGGCCCGTACTGTACCAAAAGTTTGTGAACAAATTTTCAATTTTGATGTGCTGCTATATTATTCGGTTTTGAAGTAACCTTCAGGATAAGAGATTTTAATTTTTACAAAAACTAGAGCACTTAATCTTAGTTATTATATGATATTGCTTAGAATAAGTGATTATATTAACATAAAGTATTGTAAATTTCGTAGTAAAACAACAGTGATTGATAAATCTGAAGGTTAAAACATTTCTACTATTATACAGAACATACAGAAAAAAATTCGGTTAATTATTCTGAAAACCTTTTTAGCAATCGCTGGCCCTTCAGTATTTAAAAAAAAAAAAAAAACACTCACACATTTCGAGTAAAACGCGTTTTAAAGTATATCTTGCTTAAAGTAATGGCATCTGCTTTTACTAAAACACTTGTAGTTTTTGTTCTAAACGAAAAATATTAAACGGTATTTTTATAAAGCTAATAAGATGGTCTATAAAATAAAATCCTAAACTAATTTGTCCATTTTTGGCAAAATTCCCGATTTTGGGGTAGTCGGATACCTTGAGGTGCTTTGCATGTTGGAAATAATTGTAGACATGTCCTTATGTATGATATCAGTAATCTACACATTCTGCTGATGAACGTCAACATGACTGAATAATTTTTACTTCCGATGATTTATCAATTCAATGGCTGTTAGTGCACTTCGCCCTTTTAAAAGGCTGTTCCAGACGATGTTAAGATATTCCACGAGTTTTAATATTTCACAGTGTATATATATTACATTATTATACACTATAATGCTCAAAATTAAAGTTAAAAACACACATAAAAATGAGATAGATATTTCAACAAAATCTGTCATTTTGCTTGAAAATTTGGTATAGTAACACATTATACAGTAAGGAAAGGCTGGAAATTAAAAAAAAGCATAATGTTTCAGCGTAAGCTGATTTGCAAATAAGAGCCACAATGGTCAAAGTACGATACGTCATAACTCGAAATTTCTCATCTGATAAGAGATAGGCCACATTTTATTTAAGCCTTACAATGTGCTCTCATACTATTAATGTGAATACTGATCAACAATTGGGGCAGTAATTCACATTTTTCCAAAAGAGGGGATTTTAAATCTTGTAGTGGATTGTCATCATTCAATGGCTCTTAGAGAATCACAGAAGGTCTCAGATTGAGATCTATACACCTCGATGGCCACACCATACGGCGAATACCCTCTTATTCCAGATAATCGTGTAGTAATCAGCTCTGTGTGCTCAGATTAAACGAATTGATTAAAACAATTCACATTAACGAATCACATTAAACAACATTAAAACGAATTGATCTCTCACAACTCAAAAAAGCCGTACATAAGGTTCTAAAATCTCATCCTTTTAGAGCTCTGGTGTCGTACCAGCAGAGAAGGTATGGAGTAGCATACGTGCGTCCACTATTATGCCTCCTATACCAGGATGACAGTGCCACCAAAGAGATGTCTAATGTTTGCAGGATGATAGCATTTCTTGAGCTGTCTAGATGAGAACTCGGCGAGAATCGCTTTGTATGCTGAATCGTGGTTCATCACTTAAGGTATCCGACTGTTTGCGACCCCTCAGGGGGCTCACCTTCTTTAGGTGAGTACGGGTGTCACAATCCCGAGGTGCCCTAGTGATCTTTTCCTTTTCCCAAGGGGTTTACTCTCTTTGGTAAACGGGTGTCACGAACCCGGGGTACCCTAGTGATCCTTCTCTATTTTCGACCCTCTTGTCATTCAATTTTCCCTTTTCTTCTTTTCCCGTCTAGACTACAGACAATTTTTCGAAATTTAAATGTACAAAACTATTGATTAATTTTTTATTAGATTACTCAAAATATTCATTAATAATACTATATTTTTCGTTTTGTATTGCGTTAAATTCGTTTAATATTTTTTTTCGACAATTTATTTTAATGTTCGTATTATTTCTTTGTTTTCTTACTAACAACGTTGGTTTTCCGACCCGCATGTTTGCCGTGTGCGGCGTCCCGTAAGGAGGAAAATGGTGTCCTGGGGATACCTTTTGCGTTCCCTTTGGCCCACGCTTCGCTGTAGACGGGTGGCAGGAGCGAGCCCGCTCCTGTCAATCGGCTGGTGATGTCTCATCAGAGACATTGCTGTAGGGTTAGTGCTGCAGATAAGGGGTGGCGGGTTTACCCGTTGGATCCTCGCCCTGATGCTGTAGCATTATATTCTGGGTGTACTTCAGGTAAGCGCCGTGCCTGGCTTTTGCCAGATGACCGGCACACTGCCTCCCTTGTTGGACTCCGTGGTGGGTGGAGGCACTCCAGAACGAAGTTTTTCACGTGCCTATGGATCCAATTCTGATGTGCCTCGTTTTACCCAAATTTCATACCATTGAACATATTGCCAGTACTTCACGCTTTTTCATCTTGTCGTTAACCAACAATGAAATGTCCAGAAAATCCCCTTTTGCGATTTTCAAAGCCCTCCAAGCAATCGGTGAACCAAAATCGGTTAAAAAAATGCGATCTGGTGATTTACTTGTTGAAACAAAATCAGCTATTCAATCGAAATCTTATCTGTCTGCAAAAACATTTCTCGATTCTACACTTACAGTTACTCAAGCCGAGGTGTCATATCTGAACCTGACCTGTTGACCACCCCTGAGTCAGAAATTCTTGATGGATTTTCTGATCAGGGTGTTATTCAAGTCAGAAGAATTACGATTAAAAAAGATGCCGCCATTATTCCTACGAAACATTTGATTTTAACTTTCAATAGCCCGAATCTTCCAGGTACAATAAAAGCTAGATACCTTCTGCAGAATACGTTCGTGCATCCCGAATCCTCTGCGCTGTTTCAAGTGTCAGAGGTTCGGACATTCTCAAACTTCCTGCCGCGGTCAATTGACATGCTCTAGATGTGCATCCGTTGGGCATTCTTCCACGGATTGTACACTAGAGCCGAAATGTGTTAATTGTTCCCAAACCCATCAATCAGATTCAAAAGTATGCCCAAAGTGGAATGAAAAAGAAATCCAAGCTATTAAAACCAATAGAAATATATCATGCAGAAGCACGAAAATTAATAGTTCCACAGTTAACTCAAACTTACGCTCAAGCTGCCAAATCCTCTACTATAAACAGTGCCACACAGACAGACGAAGATATAACAAAAATAAAATGTCCACCTTTAAATTTACTTAATTTCATCCCTCCCAAAACCAGATATACCAACATCCACTCCTGCTGTTTCCACATCAACTTCAACCCAAGCACACCTCTTGCCCTCAACAATAGCCACTACAGTGTCAGAAACTCAGCCACCGACTCCTATTTCTAATTCAGTACTTACCACCACCAACCCTATGTTCAGCCCTATGGAAACTTCATCAAATATATCTGCTTCCCCATACAACTCCCGTATTCGACCCCCTTCAGCAGGTATAATACAATATTCAAAAAGGAAACACACAAAATCTCGAGCAAGAACGAAAAAGCTACTACAAAAAATAAATGAAACAGCTCTACATATAAAAATGGCACCACACATACCGATAATGAGTTCTCCAGTACAGACTTCCGAAGAAGAAGAAAATGACATGCTCATATATGATGTTGAAGCAGAAGAAGCAGAAGTTATGGAAAAAAAATATTTAACTCTGACCAAGCACCGGAAGGGGCGCGATTGAATCATACTTATCGGACTTGGTGGGGGTAATCCCCACCAAAAACTTATTAGCAATTGTTTTTACTGGAATATAAAATATTTTGATTTTCTTTTTCTGAAATGTTTTAAACGTCTGACTTGGTGGGGTGTGCCCCACCAAAATCTGCTTGTTACTTATTTTTTTGTGAACTTTTAACTATATTTTGAGTATTTTAAATGGATTTTTAATATTTTAACGATTGATTGGCGCAGCTTAGCCGAAATCGGCTCTTGCCCCATTAAACCCAACATTCATTCATTCGTTCATGACGTCTCCCCAGCCAAATGTCCAAAAAATGTGAAATTTTTTTATTGCAATAACTTTTGATCTAATTGGAATTTTCAAAAGCGCCACATGTATTCGTGATCAGCGTCGGATTTTAACATAAGAAAATTGAGTTTGTTGGAATAGGAGTTAGAAATTTTTTCGGTGTTCATGACGTCTCAGCCAAATATCCAAAAAATGTGAAAATTTTTTATTGCAATAACTTTTGATCAATTGAAATTTTGAAAAGCGCTACATGTATTCGTGATCAGCGTCGGATTTTACATAAGAAAATTGAGTTTGGAATAGAAGAATTTTTTCGGTGTTCATGACACACCTTTCTAACTCCTATTCCAACCAAACTCAATTTTTTTATTTTAAAATCCGACGCTGATCACGAATACATGTGGCGCTTTTCGAAATTCGAATTAGATCAAAAGTTATTGCAATAAAAAAATTTCACATTTTTTGGATATTTGGCTCTTGAGACGTCTTGTACACCAAAAAAATTTCTAACTCCTATTCCAAACAAACTCAATTTTTTTATCTTAAAATCCGACGCTGATCACGAATACATGTGGTGCTTCTCAAAATTCCAATTAGATCAAAAGTTATTGCAATAAAAAATTTGCACATTTTTTGGATATTTGGCTGAGACGTCATGAACACCGAAAAAATTTCTAACTCCTATTCCAACCAAACTCAATTTTTTTATTTTAAAATCCGACGCTGATCATGAATACATGTGGCGTTTTTCATAATTCGCATTAGATCAAAAGTTATCGCGATAAAAAAATTTCACTTTTGGATATTTGGCTCTTGAGACGTCATGTACACCAAAAAAGTTTCTCCTATTCCAACCAAACTCAATTTTCTTATGCGTAAGCAGCGGGATGTAAAAGACGCGGTATTTTCTTCTCTGCATGAAGTTGAAAAAGAGCTCTTTCGAGCAGTAAGAAAGAAGAAACCAAGAAATCAAAAATATCTATTAGCATTTTAAAATTTCCAATTAAATGGTGCTTATTTATTCTCTAGAAGTGCTTTTAGTTGCCGAATAAAAACTGTGTAATTTCTAACTATAGATATTGTTACGAATTTTGTATAAAATAATGTAAATAATTTGTATTTGGATGTGCAATGCCTTTATATTACTCTATGCTATATTTATTTCATGTTAAAATTGTAATATTCATAAGCAACGCCGTACCTTACGTGAAAATGGCGATTCAATGGGAACTTGGCGATAGAGCCAAGTTGGCATCATTTTGGGCGACCAAGTTGGCAACATTAGTGACCAAATTGACGAGTTCGGGACCCTCTGGATTCTTCTAGAAATTAGTAGAGAAATCTACTAATTTCACGATCTATGACGCGAGCGCATCTTTCCAGAAGTTTCGAACAGTCACTCTAATTTCCACCAGTGAGTAGCGAGTCTGGTTTTGACTAGCGATTAGTGAACTTGCCTTGATCGTGAATAAGCTTATATATACGTGTATTTTTAGATACTGATAATTATGTCTAAGTGCTATTGAAGGAGTGAAATCCTTCTGATATTCATTCTGCGAATTTTGCTGTTGAATGCTGTGTTTCAAGGATTGATTTTCGGCAATAAATTATCATCGCTGTTAAAGAACTTTCTTGTTGTTTGCAACTGATTTTGCATAAAATCCTCGAACCCCGATCTACGTAACAATATGCTTTGTGCGTAATTGATTATTATTAATTTCTAAAAAGTACGTACAAAAAATTTGTATTTTGTTTGGACCCCGATATAACGAGTAACCCCGAATGAACGAACAAAATGTTCAGTTACGATAAATTCGTTATGTTGGTTGCATAGAAACAACAGCAACAATGTTTCCTTTTTAAGAAGATATATCAAGAAAGGAAGATGAAATTGGAGAAAGGTATACGAATTCGTTCTTGTCACTAATAAATTTTCTCAAGTGTTAAAGTAAAGCTAATAAAAATCAAACAAAAAAAAAGAATTATAGAAATCCATCTATCAGCTAAACTAGTGGCTGGCGTTACTTCAGTACGGAAATGATTCTAGTGGTCAAAATCCCGTGGTTGGCTTGTCATGAGTTCGAGCCTAGCCCACTGAAGACCCACCGGGCAGATAGGGCTGATAAATGTTTAATCTGTTGAGTCTCAAACATCCTCCCTTTATGTGGTGTGGAAGTTCTTTGAGAGGGATGATTCAGGTGTCGTCCTCGTCACTTGACCAGAGTTCAAAATTATGAGGTCCGTCACCAATAGCCCTCGTGCAGTCTTATGAGAGAGAGTGAATACTGACGTCGCAATGTTCAGCTACACGAGGGTTTTTGGCGACGGACCTCGTCATTTTGAACCATGGTCAAGTGACGTAGACGACACCTGAATTCTCATCCCTCTCTTAATTACCACACCTCTCCAACAAGAAGACGTTCGAGCTCACGACAGATTTAACGTACATTGCTCCCGTACACGGTGGGTCCAGCGGCACGGGGCTCGAACTCATGACATGTCTGCCACGAGTTCGTTACCTTGGCCACTAGGCTACCACGACCACTCGTTCAGCCTTATAGTGCATGTTAATGTAACTCTCCCTCTTTCTCTCTCTCAAGCTCTGTGGCTGTGGTAGCCAAGTGGTCCAGGTATCGGATCATGGCAGACATGTCATGAATTCGATCCCAGTACCACTAAAGACACGCCGTGTAGTGGCGCGATGCACACATTAAATTAGTCGAGGCTCAAACGTCCTCCCGTTGGTGTGGTGAGGTTTTAGGAGACAGTGGTGTGAGCTCAGGTGTCGTCCTCGTCACTTGACCATGGTTCAAAATGACGAGGTGCGTCTACAAAAGCCCTTGTGTAGCTGAAAAGTGTGACGTTAATATTCACTCTCTCAAGCCCTTGTCATTTCACCATGGTTCAAAATGACGAAATCCGTTGCCAAATGTCCTCGTGTAGATGACCAACCAGTGCGACGTTAATATTCACTCACTCAAGTCCTTGTTCCTCTAATGATAACAGCCATGTTGAGGATAATTTTGAAGTACTCAAGTGGTGATTTGATATACGTGTTCAAGTACCTTCCTCATGGCTAGACTGTGATTTAAAATTGCGTGGACTGGTATCAGTGATCTTAGCATTGCATATAAAGGCAATACTAACAAAGAATAAATGAATGTTATATAAAAACGTTGTCAGCCCGAAAACACATAATACGTTAACAATCAACAAAGTTGATAACAGCCTTTGTTGAATCTAATTCTTCCAGAACTCGAATATCAACAAACAACTTTAAATAATGAATGAAGCCAACATTGTTTATCAAGAAGTCATTTAAACTGAGTTTCTGTGGAGCATCTCTCGCTGCCGCTGGAAAATATTGAATGAAAAAAGCTAAATGAGAGATGTAAGTTTTTAATTTAAATATTAAATGCTTTTATTTATTATATGTATTGCTTGTGCTTCATATTTCGATTTTAACTTCATAATGAAATGAATGAATTCCAAGGTTTAGAATTGTTGCTTTAAGTTGACAGTACTGTAACAATTTAAATATAATTTTTTTATACCTATAATTAGTACCATGCTTTTATTTAAATGGTTTTGTTAATTAAAAATTTGATATAGTGGGGAGTGTGATTTGGGATAGGGGAAAACCTCTAGCATAAGATATAAATTTCCTATTTTTCTCTGTTTGAAATATTATTTGAAACTCGCGTATTTTATCAGGACATTTGAAAATTTGGTAAATGTAGATTATAGTCCGTAGGGTTATTTCAAGTGGCCGTGATAATCCATAAATAATGGTCTTCATATTGTTGGTAGCATTGTCGACGCGGGTTCGACGCCTTGTACCACAGAAAACTCGTGTACGAGGACTACTGCACGATAAATCTGCTGAGGCTCTGTCCTGTCGTTGGCGGGGTTTGGAATTTAGGAGAATAGGTGTCGGTTGATAATGGTAAGAAATTACTCGGTCCATCGCCGATAACGAATAACAAATTCAAATTTTACAAAAATATTTTGTGACTTTTTTTTTACATGTTGTTCCTATTAACTATTTATATGTACTGGAGATATCTGTAGTATATCTTATCTATCCATGTAAATTTGAATATAACTCTTATCTTACCCTTTATTTTTTTATTGGTATTTGCTCTATCTTTTGTGTACTTTCATTAATTAAAACTTTGCAATTCCTGCTAAAAAAACAAGATATTTTTCAAAAAAATTGCATTCTTAAGAAAATTTTCTTATTTTCAAAAGAAATTGAATGTGGGGATAGTTGTTTCCAAGGTTACTGGTTTGAAACTGTAACATTTTAAGGCTACACAGTGCCTTTTTTCAAAAACAGTTTTTTGAGATAGTAACGGTGAAAATTTGTTTTATATTCAGATAATATTAAATTGATTTTGAAAGTAAAGAGTTAGTTTAATCAGCCATTAGTTTACAATATTAAAAAGCTTAGAATTTTTGAAGTTTTTCAAACTTTTGTAAAATGCTCAATTTTTAAAAAAAATTTAGTCATTTTAAGTGCTTTATGTTTCTTAGATTATTACAAACAAAGGTTAATATGATTTTGAATATCTGTTCCCTTGTTGATTTGTAATATTTTTTTTCTGGCTGAACCTGAATAAAAAACAATTTTTAAAACAATAATTCGAGAATGTTTTTAAAAAAAATAATGGGAGTTCAGAGCCCTAAATCCATACTAGCTTTTATAGAACATACGTTTGGAAATATGTATAAAAAATTTCAAGATCCTATGAGGAACAGAAAAAAAGCCTTAGAGATTATAAAACACTTATACCTTCAAAACTGAAAGTATAAGAAAAATACATTTACAATTTGTAAGGGCATAAAACAAACAAAAAACTCATAAAGCCCATAAAACTTTAATTTTTAATGTGTTATTTTCCAATGTTTTTACATTAAAACATTACTTTAATTAAATGTGTCTAAAGATTTTTTTAATACAAAATATATTTTTACGTAATATGGATAGCATTTTTTACGACAGGTTATTCAGCTTAATCTTAACCTAATATTTTTACAAAATTCTCAAATACAATGCCTTTATGTACAAAGTAAAAATGATACTAACTTAAGCTAATAATCGCCAAATCTGTACATAAAATTAAAATTTTTTTTCATATTTAAATTGGAGCAGTTTAACAATAAGTTTTCATTGCATATCTATAATGTGGTTTGGTACACCATGGGAATATTCCGGTTTACTGCAATACTTGAATTCAGAATACATGTATTCGGAACTCTTATTGCAGTACCAGCTCAGGGCTAATTTTTTGATACATCATTTACAGTAGTATTCCATCTCTTCGAAACATTGTTTCTCTTGGCAACCTGAGAAGGTTTTGGCCATGGCATTTTCTCAACAGGAAAAAATTAATGATAAAGCTTCTAAGTTATATTAACTATTTTTAAAAGAAAAATTGGCCTTGAAATCATTTTTAATTAACTGTGAGAACTCAAGAAACTCAAAACATAATCAAGCTAAAATGATTTTAGTAATGAAAATTGAAAATATAACTGTTTCACACTGAAAGAGTTGATTGTGCTCAAAAATATTTTTAATTAATTCAATTTAAGAGAGGAAAAAAAACTGTAAAATGAAACCAAAACCATAGCTCATAAAACTTCAAATATTTTAAGAAACTGATTTGATAACAAATCTGAAATTTGATAAACCTTTCAATGATACGAACCACAAGAAAATTCAGTAATTATGAAATTTATAGGGTATTGTGCAGTCTTAATTCAGTTCAAAATTAATTCAAGTTTTGTGGCAAGTAATATCGAATCAGAGTTATAATAATTGCAAATTTTGCACCATGTAATATCGAAACCGTATTTTACAAGTACCGCATTATACGTGGGATGCCTGTATGTATAATTAACAGGAACTTAATGGATTATTTGGTTGTAAGGAGGACAGCCTTTAAATAATATCTCCATCCATCACCTAATTCAATAACGGTTGGAGAAACTGAATTAATATAAAAACTTGGCACATAATTATGGATAAAATACGTAACATCTCTCTTCTGGTCTATAAACTGAGATACTTATATTCAGCATAGAAATTTTAAACATTTCACTTGTCATTCATCGAGATCGACAAATTAAAGAGCTGGTCTTAATATATTATTAGAAAAAAATCGAATATAAATAAGTTTTCTTTAAAAAAAATAATTATCGTACAAAAAAGCAACATTAGGGAAGATTTTGGAAATTTAATTATTGAATCTAAAATTGTGTTATGTATAACCATTTGTTATTCCATCAAACCAAAATATTTCACATCAGTCATACTATAAGCCAAATGAGCAATTTATCGCCAAGTCTTGACACCTTCCCCGACAGATACACATTACAGATATGATTGATGATAGCTCCTGGGAGTAACGAGTCTTAAGTCCCAAAAGTGACCGCGTGTCCGTCCGTCCGCTCAAACCCACTCTCAGTGCTAGATTAGCCTCACCTTCATTAGTAGCCACTCGTCAATCCCTGTCCCATCAAAGTTCCACCCTTCGTTTGTAATTATAATAGTCTAAGGACAAGGGTCTTGGTGTAATTTTGAGGAAAGTGGTATGTTCTAATGCCTGTACAGAGTTCTACGAGTTTTCAGTTTTATAAGAAACAATGTGTGTGTGTGTGTGTGATAATCTATGCTTTGTAATCGACATAACATTTGAAATATAGAATTTTAATTATTTGTATAATTTCAATTAATGTATTTGTTCATTATAATAATTAAAACAAAAAGAACTGAAAAATATTGAATTCGCCTGTTAAGAAAAACAAGATATCAATCATTGGCATGGCCAAGTAATTTTAGCGCGTTTTTCACATGTTGTATTTTACAATAATGCAACTAATGAACTTTTTACTAACAGAAAGTAGTGTACTGTACCACTCCTCTAAATGTATTACTATTGAGCTGAAAAGAAATAATGACACAAATCTGTATCAGCATTATAAAAAAGCAACAAAAAAAAAGCAAAATTCAATAAAATTTGTAGGAAAATTCGGGAAAACTATGGGAAAATTTAAATATGATTCGGTTCATCTAGGGCACAAATACGACCCAATGCCGAAAATCCGAGGTCAATTGGTTGCTTATTGGCTGAGAAAAAGGTACGACAAAATATGGAACGAAGACGAAATTTGCGTCCTAATAATGCTTTTGTTCCACTACGTGAAAAACGCGCTAAAAATAAAAGGATATGCTTATACTTTGAATGTAGAATAAATATTCATAATAGAAAAATAAAAATGCTGCTTAATCAGTATAGTGGTCACTGACGCTGTCTGCTGTGTCGTAGGGCCCGAGTTCGAGTCCCGGAAAAGGCATGGAGGTTTGCAGTTGAATAGGGCCTTTGAGGCATGGGGGTACTCTAAATATTCGTCGAGTCACAAATCCTCTCGAGAAGTTGGTGGAAAGGGAAAAAGAGCTGGGAGGTCCTGACCACCTGCAGGATGTTCTCCCTCAAAACTAGGGTGAAACCGAGCCATATCATACTGTCACCTGTTTGGTGCTCAAAGCTACGGCTAACGACAGACATACGTCTAGCCAATTGCCGTGACGAATTTCGTGGGCCTCTGATACCATCAGGCAGGTGGTATTAGCAACAATAGAAAATAAATGATTAAATTATAGAAAAGGAAAATAAGAATAACAACAAAAAGGCAAAATTGAATAATTTGTAGAAATAACGTAATGCTTAATTATGGTTCAAACATTATTTTCCTTGAGAAGGTTAAGATAATTTGTATCTGGAAGCCGAACCAAATCGATGGAATATTTAAAAATAACGAAATAGTATTAATTGTGACTATAAGTGTAAAAAAAGATTTGCAGAGCATTTCGCAAACACATCACTGTTTAACACTAAATACAGAAAACTCCATAAGAGATAAGATCAAGCAGGTTTCTCGGGTAGTAAATCTCATTCTTTAATAAATAAAAAAAATAATCACACACATATTCAGAAACATGTACACAGTACGCCTCGAATTGTAACTGTTATTTGACAGATTATTGCTTGTCTGATAATGCTGACTACTATACGTCAAAGGTAGCTGCGGTTCGCAACTGCATCATACACGGTAGTAAGTAACACTAGAAATGTTTTCTGTACACATACATGTAAATAAAGGAATGTTTAGTTCCATTACAATTTTCAAAATGGAATGTTCCTTGCATATAGCTGTAACTAACATTGCCATTCAAAA
The DNA here is from genome assembly GCA_019973975.1 of Trichonephila clavata. Lineage (NCBI taxonomy): Eukaryota > Metazoa > Arthropoda > Arachnida > Araneae > Nephilidae > Trichonephila > Trichonephila clavata. Next base: position 13,987 of record BMAO01022945.1, read on the forward strand.
TCTATTAATTTCCGTCGGGTGGCAATAATTGAGAAGAAAATTTTTTATAAGAAATCATTGGGGGGGGGGGAGTAGAAATGAAAGCCCTCACACTGCCCTGTCCATCTGTACTGTGACGATTCCGGAAAAATAATGAGTTCGAGGGAGACTTAAGTTATCCGACTGTGGTTGCGACTTAAAAAAATGGAGATATGTGAATTTTTTTGTTTTTTTAGATTTTTTTAGTACATTTAAAGAAAAATATGGTAAAATTAAGAAGTGAAAAAGAAATTATTATTATTAAAATCGGAAAAAATAGGTAAAAATTGACAAAAAAAAAAGCATAAACGCGGCCCATTTTGCACCAAAGGTTTATGATCAAATTTTCAATTTTTTTCAATCTATTGTGTTGCTATATTATTCAATTTTGAAATGACCTTCAGGATAAGATATATTTTAATTTTTACAAAAACTAGAGCACTTTATCTCAGTTACTATATGAAATTGCTAAACAGACAGTGACACATAAGGGACTGTAAATTTTGTAATAAAACAGTAATTGTATTTTCAAAACTTTTTGAGCAATCGCTGACCCTGTTTGAGCAATTCCAAAGAAACACATTTCGAGTAAAACGCGTTTTAATGTGTGACATCTTGGTTAAAGTAATGGCATCTGCTTTTACTAAAACACTTGTAGTTTTTGTTCTAGGGAACGGAAAACGATAAACTTGGTATTTTTATAAAGTTAATAAGATGGCCTATAAAATAAAATCATAAAAGAAATTTGTCAATTTTTGGCAAGATTCACAATTTTAGGGTAGTTAAGGTGTTAAATTATTGATTTATTATGTCTACAGCTATTATTTACAATATTCACAATTTGATACGTTATTCAAACAATGGAGTATTTCATTCTACTGAGAACATGTTATTGGTGAAGAAGGCAAGCACAACATCTCTTTTCGAGTGTTTCAAACGAAATATCTCTTCACTCTCTTTGGGTGGGGGTGGTTCCTTCTAACGCCTTGAATTTCACTCGTGGTCCGGCTCACAGATGGCATCCATCCTTTGCTTTCTCATGGTGTCGTCGTGGTGTCAGATGAAAGGATCCCGGAATATTTTAGGGGTGCACGAGTGAATATGAACGGCGTAATGCATAAGGAAGCCGATTTTGCAGCTGCGAGGCCGGAAAGCGTTACAATACATCCCTACGCATTGCTAATGACAACTGGATATTTGTACATTGTTATACTATGGTTTTGGGCACTTTAAAGTATAACCTACATAATATTTATCGATACTTAAAGTTTCAGGGATTGTATTTTTTATGGTTTGTTTTAATAATTATATTATTACTTCCACCAACATAGTTAAAGCGGAACTAATTATTTTGCTTTTTGAAACTGCTAATGAGCATATGAATATGATGGCATATTATTAAATATGTATGCTTTTATATTAAAATATAGAGAGTAACATTTACTTAAAAAAAATAACGACCACATTTTATAAAAACTTGAAAAAATTGTGTTTGTAGTACATCATATCATGCACACAAAAAGACGAAAACTTAATTATACTTCTAAAAATAATATATATATTCTAATTATTTGGCATATAATTTTTAACTAAATTAAACCTTCATTCTGAACATTTAATTTACGCATCGTAAAAGCAAGAAGCTTTTAATTTTTGTCTACTAAATATAAATCCAGTTCTCTTAACTCTTAGGATTTAAAAATCTGTAAATGGGGGGGGGGGTGTTTATTTGGCACTGAGAGTTTAGTTGCTGGGAAAGAAACTGCGGGACGATACAGAGAGTGCACAGAAAGGACGAAAAACTTGAAATTCGATCTGGAAGTCACACTTATTAAACAAAATAACATTATTTATTAATCCTTTACTTTATGCAACGTACACAGAGAGAGTATAGAAAAAATGCTAAGACAGGAAAATAATTTAACGCTATAGTTTATAAGTCATAAAAAAAAGACTTTAGTTACTTTTGTAATTTTCCTCTAAGCAGGAAATATTGGTATCAATTTTAATCGTTTTAAAGGGAGTAAAATTATAAGAGATGTTAATGGATATGGAATAATTAAAAAATTAATAGTTATTTAATACCTGCCGTACTAAAGGATCTTGCATCTTTACCTCATGCAATTAGTGTCCATCGAGTGGTCACGTTAGTCAATTGGTCATGGTCTTAAATTTGTGACCGGCTTGAATCGTTGGTCCAAGTCCCATTGTGGCTGTGGTATCGAAGTGGCCAAAGTAACAGACAAGCAGATGGAGTGTCGTGAGTTCTATCCAAGTACCGCTGAAGACACGCCGTGTAGAGGCGGTCGATACACGTTAAATGTCGAGGCTCAAACTATGTAGTGTGGAAGTTAGGAGAGGGTGGTGCCAGTTCAGGTGTCATCTTCGTCACTTTACCATGGTTCAAAATGACGAAGTCAGTTTCCAAAAGAACTCCAGTAGCTGAATAGTGGGACGTTAATATTCACTCGTTCGAGTCCTGTTGCAACTGAAAACCCATCACTTGGAAGAGCTGATATGTGTCAAATCTATATAGGCTCACGATCGTCATTTTAATCGTCATATTTTTTTTATTGAGAACATTTATAAACCCCTTGCACCACACAACTTATCACACGAGGACTTACAACACAAGGAAGAAAGGATTACAACACAAAAATCCATGCCTACTCCGGGATTTGAACCCAGTTCCTACGGCACAGCAGTCCGCTGACTGCGTCACTAACCACTATACCGGATGAGCGGCTAATCGTCATATTGAACAAGGTGTGGAGGCCGCGGTAGCCTAGTGGTCAAGGTAAGAGACTCGTGGCCGGCATGTCATGAGTTAGAGCCTAGTACCATTGAAAACCTGCCGTGTGGAGAAACGATGACCATTAAATCTGTCAAAGCTCAAACATCCTGCCATTGGTGTGATGTGGTGTCGTCCTTGTCACTTGACCAGGGTCAGAGGTCCATTGCAAAAAGCCTTCGAGTCGTTAATGAGTAATACATTAATATTCATTCACTCACGTGGTGCGGAAGTTTGGTCATTTAGCCGAGACTCAGAACTACAAGGACTTTGAACTACTTTAGAGGGCATTGGTTTGATGAAAATGAAATCAAACAAATGTCATAAATTTCCTAAATCCGAAATTTCGTGCAATCCTTCCCAATAGGTCATGAAAAGTTTTAAAAAAATTGTAGAATCTAAAGGTGCAGTATTCTAGTTTTCAGTATTTAAGTACAATCCAGGTGTCATCCTCGTCACTTAACTGTGGTTCAAAATGACGAGGTGTGTCAATAATAGCACTCGTGTTACTTTGAAGTGCGACGTTTATAAATACTTGTTCACTCATCCATGCTGTTTCCGTCAAGCTCTCGTGGCCGCGGTAGCCAAGTGGTCAAGGTATCGGATCATGGTTGTCATGTCATGAGTTCGATCCCAGTACCACTAAAGACCCACCGTGTAGGGAAGCGATGCACGTTAAATCTGTCGAGAGCTCAAACGTCTTCCCGTTGGTGTGGTAGTTAGGAGGGGAGTGTCAGCTCAGCAGTCGTCCTCGTCACTAGACCATGGTTCAAAATGACGAGGTCCGTCACCAAAAGCCCTCGTGTAGCTGAAACAGTGCGACGTTAATCTTCACTCACTCCGTCAAGCTCTCACTCATCTGCATGATAGAAACTCAAAACGTAATTTATCAGACCACGTTTCTTTTGTCTGTCTTTCAATTCTTGGGTGCCTGAGCGAATTTGATAGAAGTGTTTTCCCTTGCTTTCTGTAGAAAACATACAAGAGTACCTTTAGCATTCCTCGATATTCTTTTTTACACCATTCTAGCTTACCTAGTGGCAATATTGTGCAGCAAAGGCTCATAGAACTGTCCGACGGTCATGATAAAGTGGTCCCTCAATGTGTGTTGCTACAGGATAGCTTAAAACAACTGTTAAACCAAAGGAATATGATCAAAACTCTAACACAGTTAACTAATATATGCAGAGAAATTACAGTCGGAACAATTATTTAATAAATTTCGGATTTAACGAACTATTATCTTTCCTCAATTAAAATGAAGACAATAACCCCTATGTAACGAATAATAAACCTCGAATGATTTATTCAACAGCTGATTTTTTTTTAATTCTTTTTGTCCGGAACAGAATTTCTTTTTTGTAGTGATGTGACGCTCCCGTTAACTACCCTCCGCGGTAGCCGAGTGGTCTAGGCATCGGATCGTGGCTAGCATGTCATGAGTTCGATCCCAGTACCACTGAAGACCCGCCGTGTAGGGGCGTAATGCACGTAAAATCTGTCGTGAGCTGAAACGTCCTCCCGTTGGTGTGGTGTGGTAGTTAGGAGAAGGGTGCCAGCTCAGGTGTCGTCCGCGTCACTTGACTATGGTTCAAAATTACGCGGACCGTCCCCAAAAACCCTCGTGTAGCTGAACAGTGGGACGTTAATATTCCCTCACTCACACCCCCCCCCTCCGTTAACTACCCTTAAGTTCATTTAAGTTAACTTTCATAATACCCAGATTCGTCTATTGAACTTCTAGTCCACATCACGCAGTGAGTTACTCTAGTCCAATTAAATTCAAAGATAACGCTACACAATTAATCTCCATTCTGTGTATTTTAAATAATTTAGTTTATTAGTTACAAGTTTAAACGTTAACATTACAAATTTAAGAATTAAATTAAACCAGAATAAGAATTAAGAAACATGGCGCTTATCTGAAACAGAGGCTGTGGAATGGGTGGTGGCTGCGTGTTCTCTAACTGCAGATGTTTCACAGCATTTGGGGTTCTGAAAAAAAAATGAAAAAAAGGTCTCGAAAAGGACGCTGGATGTCACTGGGAAATGGAACGCGAAGCGTTCCTCCATCACACATCTGGATGGTTGATTGTGACCTGATGTTGGGGGCCTTGGTTATAGAGTAGTTTCTGATTGGTTGGGTGTACGAAGCACGGAGGCGTGGCTAAAGGAACTGTTTCGGAAAGATCCGAGTAGGCAAGATATATATATATGACCTTGAGTTCTATTGAGTGGCTTGGCTGCCATTGGCTGATGTATGGCAGTAGATGTGAGTAGGCACTCGATTGGTTGCACTGAAACGTTGGAACTAGTGAAATGGGTGGGATCTAGAGAAGCTAGCCTGTGTGGGAAATGCAAGAGAATTGAACTAGAAAAAAATTAAAATAAAAATTAGCTAAGGTCACTCACCACCGGTAAGTGAGTAGGCTGATTGCTAGGGGGGATTATAAGAATCCAGGAGAATTCTCCTGGATCTTTTAATAGGTGGAGGGGTCTAAAAGAAAGAGAGAAAAAGGTCTCTAAAACTGTCGCGCGGCGCCTTTTAAGGGAGGACACATCACTCCAGTTATTCTTCCGCGTACTCTTTGACAACATTTCCTATTGGTCAGCCCTAAGGTGCAAAGTTACAATTTTAAATAAATGTATGAGGCTAATCACCCCTGAGTTCCGGGAACTGCACCCCAGTCTAAAGGATTTCAACAATATCCTGTAAACAGGGGGAACATACAATTACAAAAAGACCATCCCATGCCAGCCTCCCATCAGTAGGCAGCACATTTTGAAGGGAAAAGGTGCAGACCATTATCAGACTTAACAGGTACAAATGAATCATGAATGTAACCTATCGGGAGAGTTTTGAATAGGACAGGAAATCCCTTTCTTATCAACCCACTCCATGCAAGGGATGTCTTAAGATTTTTATTATGTTATATTTGATGACGGACTGCCTACCTGTGCAACTGAAGTTAAGGAAATTGATTTGTCGGAGTCGGTAGAAGGGAGATTCTGACACCGAAATTGATAATGAAACTATCAAAACTGTTCCATTTTCTAATTCTTTGCATTGTTTGGGAACTGGGAAAACAAACCTCAAGCAGCGGGATGTAAAAGACGCGGTATTTTCTTCTCTGCATGAAGTTGAAAAAGAGCTCTTTCGAGTTCAGTAAGAAAGAAGAAACCAAGAAATCAAAAATATCTATTAGCATTTTAAAATTTCCAATTAAATGGTGCTTATTTATTCTCTAGAAGTGCTTTTAGTTGCCGAATAAAAACTGTGTAATTTCTAACTATAGATATTGTTACGAATTTTGTATAAAATAATGTAAATAATTTGTATTTGGGTGTGCAATGCCTTTATATTACCCTATGCTATATTTATTTCATGTTAAAATTGTAATATTCATAAGCAACGCCGTACCTTACGTGAAAATGGCGATTCAATGGGAACTTGGCGATAGAGCCAAGTTGGCATCATTTTGGGCGACCAAGTTGGCAACATTAGTGACCAAATTGACGAGTTCGGGACCCTCTGGATTCTTCTAAAAATTAGTAGAGAAATCTACTAATTTCACGATCTATGACGCGAGCGCATCTTTCCAGAAGTTTCGAACAGTCACTCTAATTTCCACCAGTGAGTAGCCAGTCTGGTTTTGACTAGCGATTAGTGAACTTGCCTTGATCGTGAATAAGCTTATATATACGTGTATTTTTAGATACTGATAATTATGTCTAAGTGCTATTGAAGGAGTGAAATCTTTCGATTTTAACTTCATAATGAAATGAATGAATTCCAAGGTTTAGAATTGTTGCTTTAAGTTGACAGTACTGTAACAATTTAAATATAATTTTTTTATACCTATAATTAGTACCATGCTTTTATTTAAATGGTTTTGTTAATTAAAAATTTGATATAGTGGGGAGTGTGATTTGGGATAGGGGAAAACCTCTAGCATAAGATATAAATTTCCTATTTTTCTCTGTTTGAAATATTATTTGAAACTCGCGTATTTTATCAGGACATTTGAAAATTTGGTAAATGTAGATTATAGTCCGTAGGGTTATTTCAAGTGGCCGTGATAATCCATAAATAATGGTCTTCATATTGTTGGTAGCATTGTCGACGCGGGTTCGACGCCTTGTACCACAGAAAACTCGTGTACGAGGACTACTGCACGATAAATCTGCTGAGGCTCTGTCCTGTCGTTGGCGGGGTTTGGAATTTAGGAGAATAGGTGTCGGTTGATAATGGTAAGAAATTACTCGGTCCATCGCCGATAACGAATAACAAATTCAAATTTTACAAAAATATTTTGTGACTTTTTTTTTACATGTTGTTCCTATTAACTATTTATATGTACTGGAGATATCTGTAGTATATCTTATCTATCCATGTAAATTTGAATATACTCTTATCTTACCCTTTATTTTTTTATTGGTATTTGCTCTATCTTTTGTGTACTTTCATTAATTAAAACTTTGCAATTCCTGCTAAAAAAACAAGATATTTTTCAAAAAAATTGCATTCTTAAGAAAATTTTCTTATTTTCAAAAGAAATTGAATGTGGGGATAGTTGTTTCCAAGGTTACTGGTTTGAAACTGTAACATTTTAAGGCTACACAGTGCCTTTTTTCAAAAACAGTTTTTTGAGATAGTAACGGTGAAAATTTGTTTTATATTCAGATAATATTAAATTGATTTTGAAAGTAAAGAGTTATTTATCTTGAATTGAGTTGGAAAATAAATGTAAAATTGTTCAAAAATTTTGGAATAAAAACAATTTTTTAAATATTTTTTTGACAAAAAATGGAGGTAAAAAATGCATTTTTTCAAATTTTTTTCCGGGAGGAAAAGAGAGCGGGAAGGGGGAGGGTACACCCCGTGACTTGCGACATATCCGTGAAAAAGTTAAACGATTGCTAAGGGGGAGCCGTGCTCTTGCTGCTATGGACGAAAGGCGCTTAGGTATTGGTGACATTAAGCTACTCTCTTAACGAACTCATGTGGCGTATTTTCGTAGTTTTTAGCGCGTTTTTCGCGTAGTGGAACAAAAACGCTATTAGGACGCAAATTTCGTCTTAGTCTTTGTTCCATATTTTGTCGTACCTTTTTCTCAGCCAATAAGCAACCAAATGACCGGGTTTTCGGCATTGGGTCGCATTTGTGCCCTAGATGAGCCGAATCATATTTAAATTTAATCATTTTTAAGTACAGTATTACTTTCTGTAAAAAGTTCATCAGTTGCATTATTGTAAAATACATGTGTAAAACGTGCTAAAATTACTTGGCCATGCCAATGATTGATATCTTGTTATGTAATAAACGTGCCGTTCACAACGAATAAACGCACACAAAATATTACCTTTATATGGCTCTTTCCGTTACGGGAGTATCTGGGTCATTGTGTATATGTCACTGACGTTCGCGCCAGAATCGCTACGGATAGCGTCTTGTAAGCAAACACAGTGACTTCTGCGAGTGATGCATTAAGTTTATATTATTAATTTTTATTTCCGTTGAATCAAAATAAATTCTGGTCAGATAGCCTAGAACAAATGCAAAAAGAGGAAAAGAGTTTCGTGGAAAAAAAAGAAAAGCAGAACTAGCAGCAATTCCTGGCGAAAGTCTATTTATCACCAGGTAGTTCGGTCGCAGCTTTTATCATCTTTATCCAATAAGTTTTAGTGCTGTACACATCAGAGGCTGCTGCAATCATTGGATCCGATGATGATTAAAAGCCGATTATCTTAACTGGAGACTTTAATGTTAATTTTGTTTCAGAAAAAGCAAAGCCACTCATTGAATTCTTGAAACGGACACTGAATTTGACAATGAATACTGATTCTAGAGAAGGAAAAATAATTTACGGAACCACACGATTGGTGCGTTTTCTCACATTTTCTTGATTGACTACAATCGAGGATTTTTATATCCTACTTCAGTTACCACACACCTATTGCGTCTTTCTTGGAAAATAATGATGCAGAAAATTGAATAAAAATTTTATTTTCATAAAATGAAGTTTGAATTTTATTGGATTAAAGTAAGTTACTCAGCAGTTTAATATAATTCGATCTATACCTGCATTTACGGCCAACGTCGCCAAAGCAGTTTCACTTCTATCGCGGCGTAATAATATTCTTTAAAAAAATTATATATATATTCTAATTCTTGCACTAAATGGAATAAACAATCATTTACATACTTTTAAAAAATCACGGTTGGAGAAAGTAGTCAGTCGACTTAAGGGGGGAATAGTACCTTGCGGAGTCTTTATATTGCACATTTTGACGTACTTTTTTCCGATTCCTCACTAACCAGTAAATTCTTCTCCTTTTAATATGAGTTTCTTGCAGTTCGTGCAGAAAAGTACAAAGCTTAAAATAAAAGAAAAATTTTGCTGTAAAATTATTATAATTTTTTAAATAGCATAACAAATGTGGATACAAAAATAGTAAAAACTAAATAGCTCTCTTTCTGTAACACACAAAGTAACTTTGGGAAGACTAAAGGTAGATCCTGTGTTTTTATATAAAATAAAAGCTTAAGAATGCCTGTATTCTTCATACCTCCGATTTTAAATTTAAATCATATTTTAGCATTTTTTTAAAATTAAAAGATTTAAAATCAATCTTTTTTTTTAGAATTTATCACATTACAAAATAAATTCTACTGATCCAATCCCAAAAACTGAGGCATACAGAATGCAGATCTACATTTTACATATAAAATATCGTAGCTCTGAAACCAAAGCTTTCTTTAAATTTTGTAAGAAAGTAAAAAATTCAGAAACTGAGAAAATCAAGTTTAAAGATTTAATTATTTTTTTCCATTAAAATAAATCTTTTTACATTTAAAATGTATCCATTTCATATATTGAGGCTTCTTTTTTCATAAAGTGTTCCTGCCTATTTTGTTTCTCATTCTCAGTGACGTAGAAGCCGTTTTTGTGAGAGTTATAGACAATTTCCCCTCTCGTTATTTATGCCTGAAAATCAGAAATAACAGAAAAATATTTATTTTAAAACCCAGATTTTTCATAATATCTAGGTGATTAGCTAGTTTATCATCATAATATTGATTCATTTCAGACCAATATCAATTGTTGTTTTGTAAGATGCTGATATTTTTGGTCAGTAATTCTAAGCTGTAAAATTGAGTTGTTAACCTCCTCACTTGAGCAGGATTTAAAAGTACGAGGTGAGTCGCCAACAGACCTCTTGTTGCTTCTAAGTGCGAGATACTGATGAAACAAATAAAAAATCAAAACATTCCAAACAGAATCTAACGAAAGTTCTGTTTACATATTTCAAGTATTTTTGACACATTTTTACGTGCTGAGAGCGTAATTTTAATCAGATTTCAACGAGGTTTGCTTTAAAACGTTCTTAATGATGTACATTAATTTTTAAAAATGTTTTTGAAAATCCTATGGCCCTTTAAAATTTTTTTCCTTTTCCTTTCTGTACCGTTAATGTTGTTAAATGTTCTGCGAATGGAAACTGACTTTCAGAAAGCAGATCACTTTTGCTTTGCTGCACAATATTTCCAACAAATATTTTAATTTATAAACAATAATTTTTTAAATGTTATTGTAATGAAATGTTCAGCTTCTTATTTAACCCTTTCAGTGATAAAATAGTATATATACGTCAGTGAGGTGTCTAAGGTGGTATGGACGTATATATAAGAATTGTGTTTTTAGCATCAAATGTGGTAAAGCTGTTTATGCACGCCAGCCTGTAAAGTTTTGTAGGGAGATAGGGCTATCTATTGGAAGCAAAGAGTATTAATTTTCGTCTTACACCTTAAGTAGAAGCGCCCTAGCAAATATTTTACCGAAAGCTTGTGAATTTACGATAATTCAAGATGGCAATGTGTCGACGAAAACTAGAGTATATACCTGATGAAATCGAGAACGTTTTAACAAACAAGAAATCAATTTTATGATGCAAACAGAGATGATCAAGGCGGCAACAATCACTAAAAAAAGTTTGTTTAGAAAAAAAGAGGAGAAATCTGTTTAACAATAGAAACTTTTAGACAGCCATATCGAAAATTCCGATATTTTTGGAGCATATTCACTTGTCCTGAATAAAAATTTTAAATAATCTGTGGGGGGAGGGGATTGTCAAAAAAATTTATCATTAACCTAAAAGTTAACCTACCGCTAAAATATTTTAAGTCTGAAGTGTATATTCCATATTATTGCGCGTGTAATCTTATGAATTTACATTCTTAAAAATTAAAATATTAATTTTTTAAACAATTTGAATTTTTTCATAAGCGTTCAAAGAAAATGGCTTCAGTTATCCTTTTTAATCCTTTTGTGGTTTTTTTTGTGCGTTTGTGTTCAAATCATTTTAAAGCTCTATGAGCACAATCTAAAACACTCCAAACCTATGAAATAAATTTGAATAAATATGTGCCCTATTTCGGAGGAAAATTAAACGAACAAAGTTTTTTGAATGAATTTATTTTAAAATGCACTTATTTTAGACAACCAAGTTTGTGTAGCATTTTAAGATGCAATTTAAATCGTAATAAATAAATAAATAAAATAAAAAAATTTGAATTCTTTCAATAATAGTAAATAAACTGCCGGCCATAAAAATGCAACACTCTGAAGGAAGCATGCAAACTATGTGAAATTTACGCCATGCGTTCGCTGCAAAGAAATATGCAAATCATTAGTGCAGACGCACATCACTCATATTGCACCATCTCCTTCAGATCTCAGCTTTCACTGCAGCCTTTGGCACCATAAACTTTTCGGGAAGGGGAGGTGCTGCTTTTTTTTTCAATTTCTACTATTAGCTCACTCTCTATATTTATCGTTCAAATTTTCACTCGTTAATAAAATGAATTTTAAAGCACTCAATTGAGCTTAAATTTTGCATACGCACTTATTTTGGACGACAATACAGTAATTTAATTATAACTAATAAAAATTAAATGATTAAAACTAATTATTCAAAGAATTACAAATACAGCCACGTTGGCATCATTCTCGGCGTTCGTGACCATTTTGGTGTGTCAAAACCTGAAAAGGTCTTTTTCTCACGTTTTAATGTGCCCATTTGAGTTGAAATTTTCTATACACTTTTGTTTTGAGTAACAATATGATAATTTAATTATAATTAATTAAAATTATTGACTGAAATTAATTATTTAAGGAATTACAGATACAGCCACGTTGACTTCATTTTTAGTGACTTGGATCAAAAAACTACAAGATTTCTTTTTCCCTCACGTTTGAAAGCATTCAGTTGAAATGAAATTTTATATACACGATTGTTTTGGAGGACAATGCGCTATTTTAATGATAATTAATAAAAATTAATTGCCACTTATAATGTAATTCTGTCATATGTATATACATATTTATATTAATTGTCACTATTTAATAAAAAGTAACTAATTTTTTTTATTGATCTAAGTAGGAATTGACTTAAAAAAACTTTTTTATATTACTTGTTTTGGGTATATTCTAAGTATGTGTGTGGAATGGAGTTCCACGATAACATTTTCTTGTTCTAGGGTTTCCGCGAAAACACCTTTAAGTTCTAGGGGTTCCGTGAATTGAAAAAGTTTGAAGACCTCTGATGTAGACAAGGTTGGGCTTTAAGTCGATCAAGATCGACTGTTGGATCGCTGACATTTTAGAGTGACCGCCTTTACTAAGACCTAAGAAGCGCATATTAAATGAAACATATTTCTGGAACACTAATGCCATTTAGACTGGAGAATCGGCTTTTTACAATCGTTGTGACTGTGTTTACAAAAGTAAATGATTCGATAAATGTGCAGACCACATGTACCTTCAATGGAAGTGAACGGTGAAACGTTCGCTGTCACTGTCGGGGAAAAAAGTGATCACTGCAGTTCAAGGCGTAGAAATGAATTTTTCCCCATACGACGACGGAACAGGAGAATAAATGTTGATCATTAGCTCTTCGTGCAATAGCGCGGGATAGGCTATGGAGATATCATCCCACACCTCGCATTACCACAGGATTAGGTTCTCAAGTTGGTGTCATGTCTCACAATGGCGTGGGGGTGAACAATTGTTTCTCCAAACGTCGGTTTCAAATTCATCGGTTCACGCATGTTCTCTGCTCGCTGTAATGAATGCGTCCAAATTCTACGGCCTAGCAGTTGCTTATAGTTTTGTTCAAGCATTCAGCTTGACAATTTTGTGTTTCTTGTGTTTTAGTAATAACAATAGTAATCTGCCACCATTTAAAAGAGGGGTACAATACCAAAAACCAGTTTTCTGTATTAAAATTGTATATTTTCTTTTCTTAACATACAGTTTTAATACAGAATTGTCACACCTATGCCACTGAGTGGACCGCAATATGTAAAATCATTAGAAGTAGCCTGTACCCTAAAAAAGTCCACCCACCCCTGGTGTAGAGTGTAAATTAGGATGAAAAATGAAAATCTGAATGAAAGAAAAAAAAGTCTGCAAAAAATGCAGGCGTCTGCCGTCCATTCTCATACAGATACATAGAGCATAAACGACCCAGCACTATGTGCATGAGGTCCCATACACTAACAACCTTGACCAATACACCAGGAATAATTAATCATCAGGATAAAGCATATCCACTGAGTCAAAGTGCTCAAAAGTTCAAACTCTTCCACGGTCTACTCGGTCTGGGGATGATATTGAACATAATTGGGACCTTCTGAAACCCCAGACACACTACACATGATTTGGAGGAAGCTCTGTTTATTGTCTCTGAATATATAATAGAGAGTTATTACCATGCATCTAAGAATCTACATTTAGGGCCTTGTACCTCCATAAAATTTCGTTTTAATTCTCGACACTCTTCGTTCTTGGTACGAAAATTTCATAACATTTGTATATAATTATTTCCCGCTGTATTGTTTATATATTTGGACTAGAAAACAAAAACCAAAAGAAATAAGTTTTGATACAAATTTCTTTTGTGCAAAAAGGATGGTGAATTTCATTCGACACAAAACCAATGGTATAGATTCCATATTTATTCCATATTGTGTCGCTCATATCTGTTCTACTGTATTTTTATTTAACTCAGCATTTCTCAAACTGTGGGGCGCGCCCCCTAAGGGGGCGTAGTAATTCCACAAGGGGGTGTGAGCATATCGAAAAATAGATAGCAAAAGATTATTTTAAAATATTTATTTACTGAAAGTAATCAAACAAAATGTATTCTGATATAATAAAAAATAAAATTAACATTTGTACTGATATAATATACTTATAAATGTACCGGTACTGCATACAGTGTATTTTATAATTAATTTAATGATGTTAATTTAAGAACAAGATTGATAATATCCAGGTATATAAAACATTCAAAAATTAATAAATATCTTGATAATTTGTATGGTTTATAAATAACTGTCTAGTAACGCGATTGTCTTCCCAATGCCACCATTTTTCATGTAGGCGAGTGTATGTGATATATTGGAGGAAGGGGAAAAAAGAAATAGAGAAATCTTCTGAATCCTTCGAAAATACTGTCAAATTCCTTTTATTGCATTTCAAATCCTTCGAATTAATTTTATGGACAGCAGTGCACAGAAAAGATCGTACTTAGGAAAGACGTATATATACATTGTTCTAATATTCATACATTGTTCTAAAGCAGATGTTTCGATTCTTATAGAATCTTCATCAGTATTCCAATTTAGGCCTAATATCTTAGCAGGTGCAAGGGAACTACTATCTGCTATATTATTAGATAACCACAAATCTTTTAATTCTTGAGAATTGGAATTAAATTTACATAAATTCATACTCGCGTGTTTCAAAATATCTACTGCATCAGATGTTATTCTATAAGCATTCTTAACAGTATCTGTCCCGTAGAACAGATCATCAACATAAAGGGATGAGTTTAACACGTTAACACATTCAGGATTTACATTTATATATATTTTTAAGATGATTTTTAATAGTCGCTGCTAAAATAAATGGACTGCTAGTAACTCCAAAAGGCAAACGTTGCATATTCATTACTTTAAAATCCTCGCTACCTTTTAAATCAAACCAAAGAAATTTTAAATATTTACGATCTTCCTGCGCAATACTAATATTTAAAAACGCCTTCTCAATATCACCTCAAAACGCGATTTCATATTTTCGAAATTTAAGTATATGCAATAAATCTGGTATTAGATTAGGTCCACTAAATAATAAATCATTTAGAGATTTTGAATTTTTTCCTTTCGAGGAAGCATCAAATACAATTCTAACGCGAGAGGTTTCCTTTTCAGGTCTAATTACAGCCTGATGGGGCATAAAATAACCCGAAAATAAAGAATTATCACTGCATTCTTCTACAATACCATTTTTCAATTATTCATCAATTATTCTTTTATATTCCTTACAAATATCTTTATTTTTATTTAATTTAATTTTTAAGTTAGCTTTTAGCGGTTTCAAAATTGCAATCTAATTCTTCAGGATTTGACTTCCAAGGTAATTTAATTTCGTATCTATTACCCCTATAGGTCAAATTATTTTCAAAATTATCAAGAAATTTTTTATCCGAAAGCGAGAGATTTTCACATTCATTGTTTTATACCAATAGAATCTAGTTCCCCAAACAGTTCAAGTCGTTCATTACAGCTACATTTTTCATCACCGCTATAGTCTGAGAACAGTTTTGCTCCCCGTGACGCAATAAATTAGCACCTGCAACCACCCATCCAAAAACACTGTTTATGGCAAAAAGCCCCTTTTCGATGGAGACTTTTTCGGGAAGAATACACTCCCAAAACAGGTCAGACCCTAACAAAACATCAATGCTTGATGTTTCGTCATCCCTACAAGAGTCAGCCAGCTGCAATTTCCGTTCGGACATAAATTGTGCAACATGTTTGTCAACACCGCGTACCAGCGCACCCTATATCCGTAGTATCACAAGGGCTTCTACCCTCTTACAAAAACAAGTGGATTTCTTTCTTAATTGGAATTCCACCGCCGCCTTTTCCATACCGAAGGAATAAATAGTTAAGAGCATCATGGCGAATTGGTTTTAATTTTAAAGTAGCAATATTTTCGCTTACAAAAGTTTTTGAACTACCGCAATCAAGAAGTATTATTACATTTTGAGAATTAAATGCTGATTTAATCTCAGCTGTACATGTTTGCAGATAAACATTTTTAAAATAGTTGTTTTTTTGCTCTAAAAGAGAATTACTAATAACTGAAGAATTACATGTATCATCTTTTTTTGTTACAATTTGAATCAATTTGGTTTGTACTTATTTCAGTGTTGTTAGTTTCATTATTCTTTGGATAATTGGGATCGTTATTTCCTAAGCAAATTGAGCTATGGTGAATTTGGCTTTTGCATTTGAAACATGGAAATTTATTTGTACGGCATTTTTTACTTAAAACATTTAAAGCAACGATTAGAGTTTTTCAGAATTTTGATTTTTTTGTGTGGAGACATTCTACAATTTTGCGAGTCATGTGATTCATTACAAAAAATACATGTACATTGCATAACATTTAGAGCTGAGGCAGAGGGTGTATTTCTAACAAATATTTTACTCTCAAATTTTTGATAACATGGCATTGGGTTACATTTTTCATTCGTAATTAGAAGTTTCACGACACTCTATTTCCTTTCTTAAAAATTGTATGAGATCAGAAACATCAATTTCACAGCCATCTTTTTTCTCTCAGTGAAATTCTAAAACGAGATCATTAGGGATAAGTTTTAAAAGTATTGGTATTAATAAATGACCACAACAACCCGAAGTAACATTCATGGAATCAAGATTTCTTACAGAAACATCAAGTTCATCATATAATTTTCTCAAACCACGGACATTTGAGGAATATTTTACACTTTCTAAATTCAAAATTTTATTCATGAAAGAACTAATTATTACATCCCTTTTGCCCCAAATCGCTCTTTTAAACTTTTAACACAATTTGTATAGTTATCACTAGTGGGTTCAAACCCAGAAACTACATTGGCTGCCTGGTGTTCAGACGCCCTCTGGCGGTTACAAAGAGAATTCGTTAGGTGATTCTTAACACTCCTTATCTTTTTCTCCAAAAAATGCTTCACGGAAGGAAAGAAGCTATAGAACATGTACTTAAAAACGATTTAGGAATTCATTAAAATTCTCGGCAAAGCGTTCTTTAATATTGCGAAGTCTTTATTTCAGTCTTTATATATATTTTTATAATATGTATAATGGGAGGATGGCGCGTAGTTGAAAAAATATTATTATTAACAAATCAAAAATATGTAATTTCGATTAAAGTATTTACACTTGCCTCCGAAAGTCTGCGTACAGTCGATCATATTTTTTATTTGTACAAAGATCGCTTATTAAATGGAGTCTTTCTGAATCAATACTATTTTTTTATTGATTCCTCTAACATCGTAAATTCAAATAGTATAAGCAACAATCACATAATTATTACATAAAATAATACAAATATTTATATAACTTGAGAACGACACAAATCGTGTGGGTCAAAAGTCTGCGTACACTAGTAAAAACCTTAATGATAATAGATTGTAACTAAAAGTTAGTACTTTTTAAGATATTATGTTCCTTTTATAACCTTTCTCAACATATTTGGCGGGGATTCAACAAACTTACTTGTTTCTTCTGTGGTTATTTTGTTCCTTTTTCTACTGTAACAGATTTAAGCATTTCTTTGGATGTTATTGCGTTCTCCTTGATTATTTACTCGAGTAATTCCCACAAATGCTGTATTGTGCTTAGGTCTGGGGACTAGGATGGCTTACAGAATTGGTAAGGGACATGCCAGTTCTTCACAATGTTAGCCATTTGCTTGGTTCTTTTGTCCTACTAAAAATAAAATCATCACTCACCGCAGGTTTCTCGGCATATGTCATGATATTTTACTTCAATAAGTTCAAGTAATCATTTTTGTATAATGTTGATTCAACAAATTCCAGATTACTAGCCGAAAGGCTTCCAATGCACCCCCAAACATTATGTCTCTTTCGCCATGTTTGATAGTCGAAAAAGGATTCCCTTTCTTAAAATCTGTCCAGGAATTTTTGCCGGCATATTTTTGTTCTTTTTGATGTTAAATTACAAAAAAATACTTTCTAATGAATATATTATATTTTTCGAATAATTATGTGTCCTATTTAGATGTTTTTTGGCAAAGGTTTTTAGCTCTTTTCATTCGAGAGATGAATGGTTTCTTGAGTACAACTCGGCCATGATAGTCATCAATCTTCAGTTCCCTTCAAATTGAGGTTTAAGTCACATTTTTTCCCAAGATCTCAGCTACACTTTTAGATATTTGTGAAGCTTATAGTCGGATTTATTTTTATAGAGCGAATTACAAAGCAAGATTCTCGAGGTGACCTGCAGACGGGCGGCCGGATCTTGGCATGGACGTTAAAATTTTAGTTGATTTGTGGTTTATGAACACTTTTTTGGATCAATGAATGTCTCCTATTAACAGTTTCAGCAATTTCTTTAAACATTTCCCCCTTTTCTGAATATTTCTGGTGATTTTTGTTTCAATAATACACTGGTGTGCAAAAATTAAGGACGAAGTCGAAAAATTAGCATATCAGCTGAACGAAGAGGCAGAGTGGACAGAAAGACCAATCAGGAGATTAAGTGAGGTGATGTACGGTAGCACATGCGCAGATATGCAGGTAGACGTAATGGGGGAGTGTCTGAGTAGTAAAGCATGTTGTCGGTGTAAGAGATTGCACACCGTATAGCAGTTAAAATCACACCGAGTTGCTGCCTCAGCAATAAATGGCGAATAATCAATCTGTTAGACGACATCTGGATGCTTTTACCCGAGGTCGAATCATTTGGAAGTTGGAGGAAGGTCGCAGTGTGACAAGTGTGGCTGCAGAGTTCGGAATTGCTCACAGCATCGTTTCACGACTTTGGAGACAATTTCAAACTACAGGAACAGCTATCCGGGGGTTCAGTAGTGGTCTTCCAAGAGGAACCACACCCGCAGATGACCGGTATATTGCCTTACAGGCCAGAAGAAACAGGCGGCAGACAGCGGGAGAAATCGCTAGACACACGACACAGGCGACTGGACGACCGATATTGCGTTTTACCGTGGCCAGAAGACTGCACGGTGGTGGTCTGTTTGCACGACGCCCTGTACGGTGTGTACCTCTAACGCCTGCCCATCGGAGAAGGCGTTCTCTGTGGTGCCGGGAATACCGGAATTGGAGAGACAATGAATGGGGACGAGTACTCTTTACAGATGAGAGCAGATTCAGTCTGAGTAGCGATTCTCATCGCATACTCATCTGGAGAGAGCGGGGAAGCCGCAATCATCCCTCGAACATCATTGAAAGGGACAGGTATGGAGGTGGCGGTGTTCTCGTTTGGGGAGGCATCATGCTTGGTAGTCGTACAGACCTTCATATCTTCGACGCAGGTTCAGTCAACGGGACCCGTTATTGTAACGAGATTCTTCTTCCATATGTGCGTCTTTTTAGAGGCGCTATGGGTCCGCAGTTCCTTTTCATGGACGACAATGCACCATGTCATCGCACAGTAGCTGCCGAACAGCTCTTAGAGAGTGAGGATATTGAACGTATGGATTGGCCGGCACGATCTCCGGATCTCAATCCCATCGAGCATGTATGGGATTTTCTAGGCAGACGCTTGGCAGCTCGTACCACCAGTAACGATTCCGGAGCTTCGATTGGCGCTGCAAGACGAATGGGCAGCAATGCCTCAACAACTCATTGACACCCTCATTCTCAGCATGGGCAGACGCTGTGAAACCTGCCTAGTAGTCAGGGGAGATCATATCCCCTACTAAAGACCGGATATTTCTTGCTGGACACCCATCACAGGGATGTTTCGGCCTTCAGTCGCATTGCGCTCCAAGCTACTTTTTCAATAAAGCTTCTTTTTATCCCTCTGATTTCTCTTTTAGTAAGTGTTGCTTACATTACTCATGTCCTTACGTATTGGGGCTCTTACGTTATTAAATGTGTTGATTTGGAATGCTTTTGTACAAAGTTATATTGAAAAAACCGTCTCGTCCTTAATTTTTGCACACGTGTATATCGATATCTATTCTGTTGCCTACCATGAAACCAAAAAGGTTTTCAAATCTCAAATCCTAAATAAATCGTAAAATAAGCTTATAATTACTTAAAAACAGGATTTAGTGCAATTATTTTACAATTAAAGGTCCTTAAAAGCTCTATTTTGCAAGTGTACGCAGGCGTTTGGCGCGGAAGGTTGGTGATTATTTGGTGGTCATCCTTATTTTTTTTAAATGTTAAATGAAATTTTGTTACTGTTGTTTTAATAAGGAAATTTTGAAGAATCCTTGACAGGTATGTTGATTTTCTGAAGCGAGATCTTAATAGTGATTATCGCATAAA
This sequence comes from Trichonephila clavata, assembly GCA_019973975.1. Classification (NCBI taxonomy): domain Eukaryota; kingdom Metazoa; phylum Arthropoda; class Arachnida; order Araneae; family Nephilidae; genus Trichonephila; species Trichonephila clavata. Next base: position 34,190 of record BMAO01022945.1, read on the forward strand.
TACGTAAGATGATTGCCTGTACGCAGACTTGCAGAAACAAGTGTATGTTGATGAAAAATCCAATTTTTTTAACTTTGCACAAGAATTTTTGTTCTAATAATTCAAAAAGCTTTAAAATAAGGCAATTAATTAAATGGAAAATTTTGAAGTCGCTATCAAATAGTTATTTAGTAAATGATTGAAATATTTTAAAAATTATATGTTGATAACATTGCTAAAAATAGCCAGCTGTAGTTGGTTAGGCACTGGCCTTGTAAGCCCAAATTTGCGGGTTCGACCACGTAAAAAGTCAAGAGATTTTCATGACGCAGAAAATCGACAGTGTCGTATGATTTTGCGGCATTTTAAAGATTACTAGAGTGCCTGTTGGGCGTGAGAGCTCTCTGCGAAATTAAATTCCTAGTACAATTTCGCATCTTCAGAGATCAAGTGCCTTCCTCTGGGGGAGGAAACTAAGGGTCAAAATTGCATTATGACAGTTGGTATGCACCTGTATGATGCCACACTAAAAAGTTATATCAGTTCGCATGGAATGTACCAAGTCTGCTGTGGTAATTACCAATCCTCAGCCCTTTTGCACGGAAGGAGAAAATTTTTTTTCCCAGCAAGAACAATGACGAATTCAGAAGTATTGCAAAGTTAATTAAAAAATCTGACGATTTTGAGAATATTAAATAGAGATGAATTCTTATGACAGAAATTTTTGTGATAAATTACAAAAGTTCTACATTAAAATATTACAAAAAATTTTGGGATTAATTTCTTATATTTACAAAATATAGCAAACTATCTTTTTGAACTAACATCGTGGATATTTTAAAATTTACCACCCAACTCATTTTTACGTGGTAGATACGTTCCTAGAAAATCTTGCAAAAAAAAAAGTGTTAAAAATGTATGACCGATGATAAATTTAGAAATGTATTTCACTTTTTTAAGAAATCGTTCAAGATTAAAAACTTTAAATATTTTCCCAAAATACCGTGCAAAAAAGTGATAATAAAATCCGTCTAACATATTTATAAAACAAACTATTCACTTTATTACCAAAAAATTTTTAATTAGTGTACAGTGAAAATTAATTCTTTCAGTACATAAAATACATAAAAATTTTAATTGAAATTAGTAATAAAACTATTAGTTAACAACTATATATATGTATATATTCATCGCTACTTGATAATAAGCTTGCACGTTTATTATTAACTGGATAAAAATTCCATGAGCAGCAGATGCGTTAAATAAAAAAAAAGTAAAATAAAAAAATCGTCAAATTCGTGCACCATGTTATATAAAAAGCGTGTAAAACAAGATATCAATCATTGGCATGGCCAAGTAATTTTAGCGCGTTTTTCACATGTTGTATTTTACAATAATGCAACTAATGAACTTTTTACTAACAGAAATTAGTGTACTGTACCACTCCTCTAAATGTACTACTATTGAGCTGAAAAGAAATATGCAGGTAGATTTTTTTTTTAAAAACTTTTTGCAAACAATAAATTTACTAGGTAAAATTTGAGAAAATTTTGTTATAAACTAGCGAAATTCAGGAAAATTTGTAGGAAAATTCGGGAAAACTATGGGAAAATTTAAATATGATTTCGGCTGATCTAGGGCACAAATGCGACCAAATGCCGAAACCCGAGGTCAATTGGTTGCTTATTGACTGAGAAAAAGGTAGGACAAAATATGGAACAAAGAAATTTGCGTCATAATAGCGCTTTTGTTCCACTACGTGAAAAACGCGCTAAAAAGAATTGGGAGTACTTAAATTACATTTTTAAATTTGAATACTGTATTTGGGATAAAAGGTGCAAGAGAAATTTTTATAATACTAAACGATTTCTGGGATTTTATCAGATAATGATGCACTTTAAATCATTTAAAAATAAAAAAAAAATTCCAGTTACTATCTTGACATTTAGCAATCATACATGATTCAACGATATTAAATATTCTCTCTCTTCCAGAGTTCATCAATTTAATGTGGAGCTAGTTAAGGAAACGATTAAAAAAATTCTTGAAATTATTTATATACTTAAATAGATTTTCGGTTTCGTAAGAGAACACTTCCAATAATGAGAGAATTTAGGTCAGTTATAGTTTGGCATTAAATGAATAATAAATTTATTTTCATGAATATTTTGTTTTTATTTCTTTTCACTTGAGTGTTTTATCTATTCCTTTTAAAACTATTATATCGAACTTAACCTACATAATTTCCATATGATGTTGTAACAGCTTTCCCGTATTCAGTTACGCTGAGTAGGGCTTTTTGTTGTTGTTGGAAAAAGTTCATAATTAAAATGTATGGTGCAAAAATGTACTAGTGACAACCATTTGAATTAAAGCTATTAGGGGTAATCATTTTTTCTCTCCCATCTTGTTAGTTAATAGTTATTTTGTTCTATATATTTTCGTTTTTAAAGATGTTTCAATTTAAAATTTTATAGCTTTGAATGATAAATACAAAATGATGACTTTTCTTTCAGTCAAAACAATAGTTTCACTTCTGAATAATAAGTTTTCTAAATTTTGCCTCGTTTATTTATAATTTGTTGATAGAACAAGAAACAACAAATTTTTTTCTGTAAATGCTGCAGTTTAATTAATATGTTAATTTGACAAAATAAGAGATTTACTCAAATAAGAATTTAATTGTAAATTTAAATGACTACCTTTTGATTCATAAAAATTGCATTAATTTTGTTATATATTTATATGATTTTATTTTCTATTAAGATACTTATAATTTTTTTAAAAAAATGAACACTTCTGTTTTACTAAGTATTTCGTTTTTAACCCTTTCAGGCTCAAGGAAAGAAAGTGGTTCGTATCCTTACCCAATAGGATCAGGGTACCGGAAGAATTTCCCTGGTAAGCTTACTTTCATTTAAAAATTCATATAAAATCTTTAAATGCAATGAAATAAGCTAAAACTTACAATTTACTGTCATTGATAATATCTGAATATTCAGAACAAATTTTCACTGCATTTAAAAAAAACAATTGTTAATTTTTAAGGAAATATTTTCTTTTTAATGATGATTTAAATTAAATAGACGCAAAACTTGCAAAATACTATGTGGCTAATCCCAAACATTAAATTGACTCTCACATGAATGTGTTGTGTCTTGAATTGATAAAGAAGCTTTTAAATAACAGCAAGTATATATCCCTTTTTTAAAAATAATCCTTCTCTATATATAGTGCTTATAGCAGGGATGTCGAACCCTTATGAGACCTTAGTCAAATTTTGTTCATGTTATTTTAATACTAGCTCGTGGGTCAATAATGCCTATTTGCAACAGAGTTAAGTATAAAAAATTTTGACTGAGTATTTTTAAAACTAAGCATCCTTAAAATTCAATTGACTTAACAGGAAAAAATGGGCGTTGTTTAATGATTTAAAAAGTTTTAGTGGGGTAAAATATTCGTCATAAACATTTTAATATTTTTAAACATTGTTAAAACAATTAGTTGAAAAACAAGTTTTTGAATCAGTTCATTAAAATGCTGAGTGTGATGTGAAGTCGCAAAAAAACATTAAATAATTTTCTATATTGTACAATTCATCGGAACTATTGTCTTTTTTTAACTTATTATTAGCTCACTCTCATTCCCTATATATATATATATATATATATATATATATATATATATATATATATATAAATTTTTTTTTTAACTTGTAGTGAATGACACTTGATGTTGCTACAGTTTTTACAAATATTTCATTAAACTTAATTAATGAATAAAAAGTAACAAAGAAAAATAATAGTCCAACACCCTATATAAAAAAGAAAATCGTGTCCCTGTAGCGCATTGGACTTCTAGTCCAAAGGGCGTGGGTTCGAATCCTATCTGGGAATGCCTAGTTTCTGAGAATGTGATTTATGAATGAATAAATAGGAAATAACAAACATATAAATAAGTGTCCAACATAGAAAAGAAAATAACAATAGATAATAATTATAATAATAATAATGGATAAGAAAACATAATATTTTGTAGTAATTTGGAGCATTTTAGCTGGTTCAAATTTTCTTCCAAAGTTGGTTTCATTTTGTTTCCCATTTTAACTTTCATAAGCAGATATGAAACTGCTAAAAAAATTTTTGATAATGTATTTCTGATAATAATATCCAACAGGAAACTAAACCCTAATGTCAGAGTGGTGTAACAAGTAATTAGCGCCCCCCTGCAAATTTAGGATTCGGACTCAAAGTCGAATCCTACAAAGCATTGCATACTTGGTGTCAGTCAGGCTTTAGGCCCCAATAAAATTCTACCCCCCCCCCCACACCCGTTACGGATAACGCGGGGATGTGCGTTACGCCACTGCCTTTCAACATAGGATGCAACTTTAGGATGCTCTCAGAGTGACAAGGAAAGAGTTCACGTGTCTGGACTTATTTTCCTTGAATTTTTTTCGACTGTTAAAATCCTATGTGTATAAGTACGTAAAATTTAATTATTGATTTTAGTATTTAAATTTGTTAACCCAGTGCTTCTCAAACATTCAATATTTGCGACCCAATATTCAATCATAATTTTCATCGTGCCCTCGTTCGTACAATAACAATGTATTGAATTCAATAATACTATACTCTGCCACGCTAAAGCTACAATACGACTTCGGTCTCTTGAGTGCCATCTGCGTATATAAACGTCTCGCTCAGCCAAAGCATTAATTTTCTGGACGTATATATACGTCTTTCCCATGTACAATCTTTTCTGTGCACTGCTATCCGTAAAATTATTCCAATAGCTTCGAAATGCAATAAAAGGACCTTGACAGTGTTTGTAAAACATTTACTTTTTTTAGAGGAATATCTTTTTTTTTCTTCGCCCCCCCCCAAATAAAACATCACATACACATCTACATGGAAAACGATGACATTGGGAAATGAATCCTATAACTTTTAATCGGCAGTTTAGGGTTCAATTATAAACCGTACGAATCATCAAGATAAGTGTTAATACAAGCCCATGGGGTCAGTGGTAATTATCAAACTTGTTCTTAACTTAGTATTATTAAATTAATTATAAAATACATTGTACAGTACTCACATGCATTTTATAAGTGTATTATATCAGTGTAAATGTGTATTTTATTTTTTATCATGTCAGAATACATTTTGATAGTTTACTTTCAGTCAATTAAAAATTTCTTTAAATAATCTGTTTTCGACTTATCAATATTCTAGCGCCCCCCTCTTAAAGGTATCAGGCTCCTAGGGTGGGGCGCCCTACCATTTAGGAAACGCTGTGTTAACCCTAATTATTTTATTTAACAATTTATTTCTTACCCTTTTTTTTTTTTGTTCCCGAGAATCAACAAAATGAAAAGAACATGTCTGGTTGCGTAATAGCGCGTGATAGAACAATAGTGGACTTTCGACCTTCCCTTGACAAATTCCTGCTGTCAAAGGAAATCCCTTTACGAAACGATCCTCGTGTCATGATTTCAAATCCTAGTGCCACTCAAAACCCACTGTGAAGGTGTCCAACTCGCGGACCGCATGCGGCCTGCGACGAATGTTATTGCGGCCTGGCCAACCTCTTGTCACGCAATAATATATAATAAAATTTTTAAAAAATTCCCCTCGAAATAGGTAAGAAAGTAGCAGAAAAGATGTGTTTATTATAATGTATATGAAACCCAGTGGCCGAAAGGTAGTGAATCGCTCTTCCACGCCACAGGTCCGGGGTAAGTCCATTACATTGAACACTAGGCTACCCTAGTCACGTTAAAGGCTAAGGTAGCCTAGTGATCAATGTGATGTGGTTGGGGAGGGTCTTAAGTTCGAGCCTAGTACCGCTGAAGATCCGCCGTGTACAGGCGCGATGCACTTCAAATTTGTCGACCTCCTTTAGTGTGTTAGTTAAAAGAGGGGGTACCAGCTCATGTGTCCTCCTCGTCACTTGACCATGGTTCAAAATTACGAGTTCCGTCACAAAAAGCCTTCGAGTAGCTGAAGAGTGTGACGTTAATATTTATTCACTCATTCCCGGAGTTCAAATCCCGGGCTGGCCAAGGTCAACTCAGCCTTTCATCCCTTCAGTGTGTCGATAAACGATTACTAGGCTTGCTTGTCAACTGAACAGTAGGGGTTTCTCGTCAGACTGACCACATGAACGGAACTTAAGCACCTCGGTTCCCAAATTCACATATACTGAGATGGACGTAGCAGGCCTTGGCTCTCATCGACTGTTGCGCCAATGAGTTTAGTTCTAGTTTATTATAATGCATTCGCGCGCGCGCGAAATAAACCTACGTTTATATGAATACTGATTTTTTTTTGCGGTCCACCTCAATTTAAAACTTCTTTGTTTGACCCAATTTAGCTTTTGAGTTTGACACCCTTGGTGTAGAAGAACTACTGATGCAGGTCAAATGGGTCGTGACTCGGTCATTCCGTGGCCATTGAGTGGACGTTCGGAAAAATATCTACCAGTTGAGATGTCTCCTCGTCACTTGACCATGGCTTAAATTTGCGAGGTCCGTCACGAGTAGCCCTCGTGTTGCTTTGTAGTGAGTCATTAATTAAGCTCACACTTCATCGAAATAGCCTTACTGAAGTTTGTTAGCCATACGAACGTCAGATAACGTCGAACCGAAGTTTCACGGTCGCGTTTACAATGAATGAGGCTACAACTAAATGAAATTTTCGTCAGTGTATTGCAACGATCGATTAACGATTTATTGAATGATAAATAGAACGCGAATAATAAATTATTCCTCACAGGAGTTCAAAAAGAAAGAGTATTCTATCTTAGAAATTTTGCACACTTGTCAAAGACCGATGACAATAAAATAATTTCGTAATTTTGTTCCATTGCCCTGATCAGGATCATCAAGATTAACGATTTCTGGATTTGGCGATTAAAATTAACCCTTAAAGCTCATGGTTAATACAAACACAGCAAACGTACAAAAGGAGTGTTCTTTATGTGAAAAAGAAGAGGGTGGGTCAACAATTTCGTACCATATTATAAAAACGTCCAGTTTTTCTGAAAATAGAAATATGAAAAAGATTCCAGTAAGTAAAAATCATGCTCTAATTGCTAAGTCTGCTTTCTAAAATATCTTGTTGGATCTGTGGAATGAAACATTCATTGCGTCAGTTTACTAAAACGGCTGAGAATTAATTTCGAGGTCACCGGATTAAATAATTTCTCATAAATTCTTCGATTCAAAAGGTGTATTTTTATGTATACTGCTGATGCAAGTTTCAGAGAGAATTTTGATTTCTTTTCAGTGAAAAAAAATTATAGTTAAAAAAACTAAAAAACACGCTTTTTTATAGGGAATCAAACTAAAAAGAATTCTTAATATAAGAATAAAATGATTAACGAGAAAATTAATGTCAGTGAGGTAAAAGCGTGGAGTACTCTATATTAATTGTTAGAATTTCTTAATAGCTCTGTTCCGAAATGCTAAGTAAGTGTAAAAATGTAGTACAAAGCAACCCACGCTTTTACCACAATGACACTAATTTTCTCTTTAATCATATTTTATTCTTATATATATTTTTTCATATGTACTTTTTAGTTCGATTCACTATAAAAGCGTGTTTATTTTTTTTAAACAATAATGTTTTTCAATTTTTTACTTCAATAAGTTTTTTAAACCAACATTTATTCATTGTTGAATTTATCCTTGAGTTTGATATTCGGAGCCAGAATTTTTCGTGGCTGCTGCAATAGGTCTTCTACTTCAATGGATATTAATTAACGGGTCTGAAGAGTATTTATTCTCGCCGTTTACAAGGCCTCGAGTGTCCCGTATTCTTATATTTCAAAGATTCCGTCTCTAATAAAAATCAAACTAATAAAAGTGTGTTAAGAAGAAATATTAAGTGTCAGTCGTATTATCAACTTTTAAACGTATTGCTATAATGCTAGTTCGTATCATCATTTGTAATGCTTTATAAAAATAAAAAAAAATATTTAGCAGCTGGAATATAAACCAGTGCTTCTCGAATTTCAATATTTGCGACCCAATATTCAATCATAATTTTCTTCAATTCAATAATACTATACTTTGACGCTAAAGCTACAATATGAATGTAACCTCTTAAGTGTCAGCGGCGTATATATACGTCTTTCCGAAGTACGTTCTTTTCTGTGCAGTGCAAATTATTCCGAAGGCTTTGGAATGCAATCAAAGGACTTTGACAGTGTTTGAGAGGATTTCTTTATTTATTTCTTTTCTCTCCCCCCCCCCAATACATCACATGCCAGCGCCTATGTGGAGAACGGAGGCATTGGGAAGCGAATCGCGTGACTTTTAATCAGCACTGAAGGGATTATTTATAAATTGTACAAATTATCAAGATAAGTGTTAATTTCTGTATATCATTTTATGTGTGGCAAATCCATGATGTCACTCGTGATTATTAACTTTGCTCCTAACTTAATTAAATCTATATATATGGAGAAATGCGACTGACTGACTGACTAATCACGATATCTTCGGAACTATTCAACCTATGGACTTGAAATTTGGTAGACATGTTCCTTTCATGGAGTAGAGATCCGCTAAGAACGGATTTTGCGAAATTCGAACCGCAAGAGGCATTACGGGGGTTAATGGGCAATATAAATAAATTTTTTCAATTTTTAAACTACTCAGTGTACAATCTTGCAATTGGGTAAGCAGATTCCTTTCATAGAGTAGAGATCCACTACAAAATGAGTTTAGTGGAAATAGACCCCAAGTGGCGTTACGGGGGCTTTATAGATAATTATTTCCATTTTTAAACTATTACACGCTCAATCTTTAAATTTGATAGAGATCAGCTTCAAGCTGGGTTTTGGGGAAACAGCGCCCCAAGTGGCGTTGCGGGGATTAAAGAGGGGGGGGGGGTTAAAAGATAAATATTTCTTTTTTTAAACTACTTGACCTACCTGCTTGAAAATTGGAAGGCATGTTTCTTTCATGGAATAAATATCCACTACAAAATGGATTTTGGTAAAATTGCCCCTCAAGCGGTGTTGCGGGGAGGGGGGTTAAGGGGAGATATAAATAATTATTTCGATTTTTAAACTGTTAAGACACACAGTCTTGAAATTTGGCAAGCAGATTCCTCTCATAGGGTAGAGATTTGCTACAAAATGGGTTTCATGAAAATCGTCCCCAAGGGGCGTTGCGGCGGCTCAATTAGCATTACAGATATCCCCCCCCCCATTTTTAATTTATTAGTTTCACAGTCTTCAAATTTGGTAAGCAGATTTCTTTCATTGAGTACAGTTACCAAAATGTTGTCTCATGCAATGGCTCCCAGGAGCCATTTTGTAACAAGACAATGCTCAGAGTCGCACTTCAAGGGTGTCACAAAACTGTCTCCGTACTGTTACTACCTTCCTTGGCCTTCCCGATCTCCAGATTTGTCTCCAATCGAGCATATCCGGGATCATTCAGGACGGCGAGTTAGGCATCCCACGAGTTTGAACGAACTAGAGGCAAGGTTACAACAAATGTGGAACGAAATGTCTCAAGACATCATACAGAATTTGTATGCCTCAATGCCCGATCGTATCGTATCGTGCATTCGTGCTAGAAGGGGTTCAACAGGGTATTAAATCCACCGTTCTTTTGCCTTTTTCTCTGAAATAAATTATTCTTTTTCTTTCATTTTCTAATAATTTACTTATGTGAAAGTAGTCATTAGGTATGTAAAATTTCGTTTAATTTTGACGCCTCCTTTTTGGTAAGCTAATTTTTTTCTCCGTGTGTTTATTTCTTTTTAACTAATTGTAATATCGGAACAAAGATGGTCAAATCGGCTACCTCGAATCATTCGCGATCTTTTAGTACCTTCGGCGAGTTTCTGCGCCGTGCGGTTCGTGAGATAGACGCACATATATAAGATAGATACGTTTGTTTACTTACGAATTTTAATAGTGTAGATCAAACTTTTTTAAGAAAAATGGATTTAATAGAATTTTTTTCTTTTATACCGAATTTGAGATGTGAATAAATTGGATTTTTGGTCAGTTTTTTAATATGACATAATTTTATGTTTGAAATATCACATCCCTAGTTTAAATGAAGGATTTTAAAATGTCTGAAAACTTCATTGCGTCCATATGAAAGCCTTCTTTGGTTATTTTTTTATGTTTCTTGATATTTACATTAATAAATATTCTATAATATTAACAGTTTTGAATTTTGATGAAACTGTAAATATTTTTATATATATTTACTTGAATTCTGTAGATAAATTTACCTATTTAAGTAATGAAGAAAATCAGTGGTGAGAGTATATTTTGAAATAATCAATTATAATTAATTTTGATAAGCATTTGTAGCCACCTGTTTAATATTTTAAATTATGCATTCATGTATCATAATTGAGTGGCTGAATATCGTGAAAAAGAAATTCTAAATGAAAAGTACCAAATTTAATTTGTTTTATTTGTGTATTAAAATAAATCTTCATTGATTATTTGTTTAATTATGCTTAAAAAAAGTTGGTGAATATGATGATCTAGAATTGATTCTGTTTAATAAATTAATAGTTTTTTCTTTAGCTAAGTTTGGCTTTTCATACTCATTAACTGTTGAAAAAAATAATTTTCTAAGAATTGTATTGATCAATGTAGGTTTACTCAATAAATTAGTTTGAAAATTTTTGTATTTTTTAGGTTATTTTATACTGGTATTTTGAAGGGGGGGGGGAGAGGAGTTATAATTGTGTTAAAAGATAATTAGCAAAGATATTTTATCAAAAAGAAAACGTACTTTTAACTAGTTCGTTTTTTGAACTAAAATTAACAATTTATAGCATTCAGTCTTGTGGTTTTACGAAATGGCTTCGTCAGTGTACAGTAATGTTCCTAAAGGGATCCATGATAGTTGCAGGATTTTCTAACAACGGCAAATTAAAAATCGAAAAAGAATCGCCAGTAAATCCAAAATTATTTCACTCTACTATCAGCAGAATATTTTAGAGACAATATTTCCAGAAGAAATTCCTTTATATGGAAAGAATATTGATAAAGTTGTGCTTCATACCACCGAAGCCTCTAGTCCCATGTCCAAGTCACTTATCACTTAATTAGAAAGAAAAAAATCAGAAAAATGAATAAAGTGTATCCATGTGATGAAATACATGTAAAATTACCCTACACTTCTGCACCACCAATACTTTAACCTAAAAATAAAATATTTTGCAATAAGGCTAAACACTACAGAGATCTAACCCACCATAATATTTTCCCTTTCAAATGTGGATATTGATTGTCATTGCATACATAGTACATTTCCCATCACCTGGTGCCACCTTTTGGTGTGGCACATTATAGATCAGAGGTTCCCAACCTTTACTCGTGTATATTTCAATGCCGCCCCCTTTTCTAGTGAATATCTTTTGATACTACCCCTTCCCATTCTAGAAAAATAAGTGTGTACATAATACATGGTAAAAAATAAGAGTTAAATTTTAAAAAAGTATTCTATTACTAATAGAATATATATTTTAAATTTTTTTTTCTTTCCAAAGCCTCAATTGTTTGACTTGCAAATCTGAAAT
>BMAO01022946.1:0-12550 GCA_019973975.1 Trichonephila clavata
TTTATTTTGTCACATCGCCCTAAGCGAGAAAGGGATTTCAATAACATCGTGTTCGTTTGGTACAAGGCGCATTTGAATATATTTTCTCAGTTATTGCTTTGAAATACACATATGTTGCAATCAAGTATATCTGACTACATTTTCTGAAATTTGATGCTTAGTCGGAATTTAGAGAATTCATGTAGATGACAATTTTCATAATTAAATTAATGTGAATAAAATTTAATATGAATTCACCCAATTGATTATATATTTTTAAATGTCATCGTATATTTCTTGAAGCGTAGATAATATTTCGCCCAATTTGCAAGCAAAAACCCTTAAGCAGATTATTCTGTGAAAATACAAAAATTTAACCTACTGTGTTTCAAGCTATATTTTAACAAAAATTTACTTTTGAATATTTCACTTGATAAATGTTTTTTCAAGTTTGGTCCTCAAATTTAGCACAAAAACCTGCGTTGTGACTCACCCAATTAATCAGAACGCATTTACTGCATTCATGCTTTACTTTAATGTAAAGTGTGGCTTGAGTGTACATAAAGTTTAATAGTTAAAATTATTTAACTACACAGCCAAGTCTTTAACATAATTTTTATAAAATATTTTTGCTATGATTTTGCTTTTGCGTTTCTATTTATAGCATTATTGTTACACAAAAATGAAACAAATTACACGCAAATTTTGTTTTTCCACTTTAAAAGTTTAATTTCAAGTATTTTATTTTAAACTACTTAGCTTATAAAATAGTTTTCGGAACCATAAAGTTAAATTCAAAGGGTAATTTACAACTCTAAAATGGAATTAAAAGCTTAAATCATTATCATTTCCCCCCGCTGATTTTAAAAGCCTTTCAATAATACGTGGAGAAGGATAATAATATCAATTAATAAATTACGAGATATAACTGTAGAGAGGTTAAATGATGTCAGTTAATTATTAAAGAAATAGCAACAAAAAACAATTAACTCAACATTCCTATTGCTCTAGTGAAGAACGTTATTAAATGCGGAAAATGGACGACAAAAATTAATTGTTTTTAATCAGAAATTATGAGCTGATATAAGGTATAATGCCGCAATGCCCTTGCATAGGATTATTTAAATAGATTCATTTAAAGTGGCTTAATAGCAAAAAAACTTAAAAACATTTTGTGACTCCATTTCAAGATTAATTAGAGCCATTTTCTCTGAAAAAATGTCGGATGGAAAACAATGTATATGCAGAGAGAACTAAAAATATATGTTTCACTAAAAAAATGCTCTCTCTTTTAATTCGGAACGTTATTGCTCGAATGAGAATCTTACTTAATCGGAATAATGTTTTTCAAATGTGACTATATTCAGTGATACCATAAAGTTTTGAAATGGTTTCTAAAGAAATATTATGAACACAAACTAATAAGGAAATTGTAGTTTACTTAAAAATATTAGTATACATGTATTTAGATTATCATGGAACACATCATACATTCCTTTGTTTTTGAAAGCATTAACTGAATGATAAACAATTCGTGAAATCAATATTCCTTTTCATTTGTAAATGTACCAATTTATCATTAGTAAGTGCATTAAGCATTCAGTTTAATGTAAATCTAAAACCGTTTATTATCACTAAAATCCTTGAAATTATGTTAAAATCCGTAAAAATTCTATTAAGTGGTCATACTTTTACGAGACGAGATGATAAATCTAAGAGATATAATGTGGAAATGTATTTTTAACGAGTTTTTAGTCCAAGCGCATTTGTTTCAAAAAATAAAAATTAAAGAACATCTTAATTTATTTTGCAGTTTTTAAAAATAACGATACGTTACAATATTCAGCGTACCATTAATCTTTATTTCGGTTATTATAAATTATTATTGATTTATGCAAAAAATAGGGAATAAACAATTTGTAAAACTTATATTATGTAAAACAAAATATGTGTCTTGGTCGTTGAATATATACTTGGTCTAAAATTCTACATTTCAATGTATAAAATTTACTGCAACATAAATAATGATGTGTGGTTATTGTACAGAAATAAAGCAAATTTAAAAATTTTATGTCTGGATTTTTAATAATATTTTATATCTGAAAATATACAAATCAATTATAGAATATATATGGAAATTAAATTTTAAACAAATTTATTTTCAGAAAAATATTGTATTACATTATTTTATTTCTCAATAGTGACATTTTGTTTGTGTTCGTATTAAAAGACGAATATTTTTTAATAATTTGAGGGTTGTCATTTATATCTTCCCTCATACTATATTATAAAAAATAACAATGCCAGTTATGGCTACTTTTGGTAGTGATTAATTTAAATTTGTTTTCAAAAAGTTAAAAACAAAGATCATATGTTATCTTTTTTTGAATGAGGACTAATTGCGCTGTTAAATTTATAATATAATATACTAGCCCATTACGAGGATTTTATTTTTATATTTTTATCCGATATTCAATCAATCCAATTGCTTTAAATATTCAACTTCCTTTGTATTTATAAAAGGTGATGTATTGAAATAAATATATATATAGATATTTGACCTTCTAAATATACTGCATTGTGAAATAAAGAAAAACTAAATCTCGGTGATAATGTATTCAGAAAAGATTCAAGGTAAACGTCCATAGCAACGAACTGAAAAGAAATTTAATGCTTTCATCATATCATGTTTCATAAACATGAGATTAAGTAAAACATTAAATAACAAATGGTAAAATTATGATATTTTCATAAATAAAAATAACATTTCTATATATATAGTCATTTATGCCACTAATTCAACTCCCTGGCATAGTAATACTTATTAATAATTACTTCTTACTGGTTGCAATAAAAACGAAAAATAATCGTTTGTTCTTCGTACTGAATTAAAAATGAATCAGTAAGAACAGACGATTATTTTTCGTTTTCATCGCGTTTGTTTTATGAATATCTGATTTTTAAACATTTTTGAGAATAATAAATTATTGAATACTGAACTAAATAAAAATAAACAAACATAAAATAAATAATGAAACTATTGTGCATGTCTGATGTTCAATATAGTAATAAGCTTTCAACTTAGTCAAAGTATAAAACAAAAATCCGAGCGCAATAAATCACGAAACTTTAAAAAGTACCAATACTCTCGAAATAGTTAAGCCATGTGCAGTTGTTTCCATTCATAAATATCCCTGGATCTATAAGTAAAAAAAAAAGCGGAAAGCTTGTATTGACGTTCAAAGTCTTGTGAAACATTATTCGAAAAGAAACGGATTTTAACCGCCATCTAGTGCCTTTTAAAAAATTAATATGAAAAACGTCCCAAACTCAAATTCACACCGGTGTGATCATGGGTCCAGAGCAGGGAAGGCGCATTCACATACACTCAAGAACTAAAACATTATGATCACCACTACATTTTGCTATGAGCTCGCCTGGATGACGTGGAAGGCACGTGATCAGGTGGAGTGGTATTTAACTGTTACTGGAGAGTCTGAAGAATCATTCTTTCACTTACTTCTGCATGCGATGGGAAAGGCTGCGGATCTAAGCAACTTTGATAGAGGGTAGATTGTAATGGCTCGAAGGCTCGGAACAAGTATTTCCGAAACTGCAGGACTGCGTGGGTTATTCGCGATCTACAGTTGTTAGTACTTATGCAAAGTGGATGAATGACGGTGAAACCAGCAGTAGATGACATGGTGTTGGACGTCCACATACTATCAAAGAAAAAGGTCGTCGGAGACTGTCTCGTTTGGTGAAGCAAAACGGAGCCGCACAGTGGCTCAGCTGACAGCCCAATACAATGCAGGGCCAAGTAGAATAGTATCGTAGCACACTGTTCAGCGGTCACTGTTGGATATGGGCTACGCAGCAAACGTCCCACTCGTGTGCTTTTGCTGACCAAGCGTCATCGCCAATGCGCCTGCGCTGGACCCGGGAACATCGCGACTGGTCCATGGATCAGTGGGGGAGAGTTGCCTGTTCAGATTGTGACGGGTGTTTACGCGTTTCACTAACCTTCTCTCATAAACTTTTTAAATTGTATTTATTTGACCAATCCCCACTGAGAGCTGAAAGTGTGACTTATGCAAATAAGATAGTTTCGGGTTTAGCGAGTTCGAAAGAGATTTAAAAGGAGAAATGAAATGAAGAGTTGAGGATGACTAAGCGGTTTGATAGAGTAGAATTCCGTGTTTGGGATTGAAAAGTAAACTACGTGGTTGCTTAAGAAGGTGTTTCTAAGAGTTAAGTTTAATGAAGTGAAGTTTGATAGTGGAAGAAGATTATTGAAAAAGATTCATTAACTGGGTTCAAACGTAATTGAAGATATCTTGGATTGCAGCCTCTTCATAAATTCTACTAGTTTCCAAGTTCCTTCCGAAGAAGATTTCAGGTCTGTAATTTTTGTAGTTTAGATTTAAATGTGTAGTTTGATTGTACGTGTTATTCCCCTCGTGATATCAGTTTAGTATTCCGTCGTCCATAATGAATTCTGATAGCACTCCATGATAATTTATTGTTCTTAAAGTTGATTATTAATTGTGAATTCTATCCTAAAGGAATAATAAATAAGTGATTTATTATTTGAGTAGTCATTAATTATGAATCCTACATATCCAAACATAGATAAATATGCAAGGGGTAAATTAATATCCCTAGGGTAGTGGGAGACTACGACAAGATGAATCACGGTTTGTCATTCATTACGCCGATAGCCGTGTCAGGATACGCCGTCTTCCAGGCGAACAGTTGCTCCCTCGATGTACAGTAGGTCATACACAGGTCAGTGGTGGCGGTATTATGCTTTGGGAGACATTCTGCTGTGCGTCTCTGGGCCCATGGTTGTAGTAGACACACCATGAATGCTACAGGGTATCTGAACATCATTGCGACCAGTTGCACCCTTACATGGCCTCTGTTTTTCCAGCTGGAAATAGAATTTCCAACAGGACAACGCCCCGTGTCGCAAGGCTAAAATTTGTTGGAGTGGTTCTAGGAACATGATGCTGAATTGCAGTTCATGTCCTGGCTACCTAACTAACTGGATCTCCATCCAATAGAACACATTTGGATGTCATGGGACGGCAGCTCAGATTTCAAAGACCACCAATTAACAAATATCTCGGATTTGCCGTGACGTTGCTTAAACATCTGGTACAATATGATTCCGGCCATCTACCAAGGACTTGTGGCATCCATGCCAAGGTGGGGTGAAGCTGTGTTGCGTGACAAAGGTGAGCCAACTCGTTATTGACAGGTGGTCATAGTGATTTGGCTCTTGAGTGATATAATGCGGTGGGCCCTGGAGGAAGAAACGCGTGATCACATATGTGTGGTCATGGTCCTGAACGGGTTAACTCGGGTTTTTTTTAAAGCAAGGCAACCACATTGTGTAGAATCTTTATGGCTGCCCACACGGGCCAAACCATCTCTTTCCCGTAGAAATTCACTTGTGACAATACCTACTGAAAAAATATGCTAACATTGGGGCACTCTCAAACTATTTAAATGTTATACAATACTCCTTGTCGTTTTGTACCATGCATTCTCCATTCAGGTAGATACTAAATAGAACTCCGGCTGCACTCAATATCCAAATATATGTATTGACAAATTTGAAAGCAAAATTTCAAAGCCTTCTCAATAGCTAAGAGCTTCTGCGCGAAAAACTGAGCAGTAGTCAGAATTTCTCTTACAGATCCTAATACCATTCCTCTTGTTGATGTAAATTCCCGTACCCGCGACAGCGCTTAGAACCAAGCTATCATCAGTATAAATCTGTAACATATCACATTTGCTTTATAAATAGTCTTAAAGCAAGCTGCTTAAGATACTCTAGATTTTGAGGGCCTTTGTTAGTCTATGAGGATAATTCGACAAAAAAAGAGACCTGTTCATAGAACGACGCAGCGACATTCGTACAACAGGCCAGAGAGACTATTGTATTTTATTATCCATTCATCCCTCGCTTTCAGCGTAACTAAGTGGATTTCTTCTCTTAAGGTGACGATTGTTGTGTAAATTGTGCACATAACTAGAGGTTCTGTGCTGGTCACCATAGCTTGGCAAAGTATTTAGCCAATATGTATCTGCTTCGTAATTTGAGAGGTTTCAAGTCAAATTCATACAAAACAATACTCCTGGAGCAGTTATTGTAGAGACCAGTGATGACTGGCCTCAAAGACCTGCTCCCTGTCTACTATCAAGGTTTCTAGCAGAAGCTACTTGATAGACATGTACACCATATTCAAAGATGGATCGAATGAAAGCAATCTATGTATTTCAAAGGGTCGATAATCCGCTTTCCAGTCCCTGTCAGAAATATATTTTTAAATTTTCAGTCGCTGTTTGCCTCTAAAAACCAGACTGTTCCAGACAGAACATGACCAAGAATCTCCTGATCTAGGATGAATCTCAGATATTTGGGATAATTTTCATAATTCAGACGGCTACATGACGGCACATGAGGCTCATAGTTATAAAGGTGTCTTTAATGATAAAAATACTTGAGACAGACTTTGAAGGATTAAATAGGATTTTATGCTCTGCAGCGAACTCTAACCAGCCGAAGGAAAATAGAGTTAATTTTATTCTGAGAGTAGTAAACTCTTCATTGCTGCTCCTGATTATTATATCGCCCGCATGCAATCCCATACAGGGATCAGAATTGGTTTCAGCCTCAATTTCAGTGATAAATAAGGAAACCAAAGTGGGATTAAAACACATAACCTTGTGGGATACCAGTGCTCAATATAAATTTTCTCGAGACGGTGTATTTAAACTTAAATTTAATTTACCTGGCTTTTTGGAGTCAAGACAGAAATTTCCCCTTTACTTTGAAAGTGCTGTTAAGTTCGCAAATAAGCTTGTATTTCTGAATCCTTTCAAAGTCTTTCGATGAATCAAGAAATGCAGCTATTATGTGATTTTTGGGTCTGAGATTATGGACATCCCTAATCTTCCTGCTAAAATATAAGACCTCATCCCGCATGCAGTGACCCTTCCTGAGACCAAACTGGTCAGAAGGTACTAAGTTGTTTTCGTCAAGATAAATAGAAAGTCTACGCAGGATAATCCTCTTCATGAGTTTGCACGAGACACTGGTAAGTGAGACTGGTCTATAACCGATTGGTTGATTAGCTGGTTTGTCTTTTTTCTAATGGGGATGATGAGGGCTACTTTCCAATTCCTAGGGAGTTTTCCAGCGTTCCAAGAAAAGTATAAAAATTACAAGGAGAAAACTTCTGACCAGTTGACTCAAGTGACTAATATTTGAACATGTATTCCATCCATGCCAGTCAATTTGTTAAACCCCCATTTCCCTAGAAAGCAATTTATAAATTAATCATTGCAAAATCCTTGTTAGAAACAGTATTGCGTCCACCGGATGCAACTTCTCCCTTACCTTATGAATTAAAACACATTTTGTTCTTTTTATGTAAGGGCAGAAGACACTTGTTTTTCTATAAGTATTATGAAAAAGTATAATATGAACTAAAATATTAAAAATCTATTGTAATGAATATGAATTTCTATCAGTTCCAAACAGTTACGTAAAATAACAATGCTGCTTGCCAAAATTGAATAATTTTATATGAGTTATTTAAAACTGTTGTATTTTCTTTTTACAATTTTATGCACCTAGCTGTGTATCTGTGTTTTTAATATGCAGCACAGAATTTTCTGTACTTCTGGAATAAATGCCTATAACTTATATTTTTATATTGTTCCAGTTTTGATATTGGTTTCTAGTAACTTAGACTTTTAGACTTTTAATAATAAAAATAAGAAATAATGTTTCTCAAAGTCAAGTGAAATTAAATGTATTAAGTTATTTAAAAAAATAATACTAAGCTTATTTTTGCTTGCATAAACAATTGTATGTCATATCCTATTTATGTCCACATTTTTATTTTTCGCCAACCGGGTGAAATATTCTCCTTATATCAGATAGAGGTCAAATACAGAAAAATGAACTGCTGGCACAATTTGGTACATTTGCTTTTCGTCTTTACCAATCGAATTGTGACAAATTGGGGAATTTACCCTAATTATAAGTATGTATAACTCATCTTTTAAAGTTAAAATAGAACGCATTTTGTATTTCATTATTATTTAATATATCTGAAAAAAATCCACTAAATTAGTTCAAAAATGTGTATTCAAATAGATTAAAAAATGATATTTTTTTTAAATAAGGTATCATTTTTTTTTTAAAAATCATTCGATCTGGTTTATTTTAATAGTTTTTTTTTAATTTATTGTTATTATTTTAAAATTAATGGTTCCTTTAACAAATTGTAATGAAACAAGATTGAATGGTTTTCAAAATGTATTCACTTTCCATCGAATAATCACTTTTTTTTTAAAGTTGTAAAAATTACTTAAGTTAACGATTTTTTTAAAAATCTCTATTCATTTCATTTCAGTTTAGATTACAAAATCGTAGATTTTAATGCGAAGAGAATTAGATTTTTTCTTTTTGAGGAGATTAAGAGTCCGAGACATCATTTTATTGCATTTTTTCTGAAGCATTAAACATGTTTTTAATTTAGTCAATTTCTTAAAACGTATTAAAAACATCGTTTTTAATGCATGGGTTTTGTGGATTAAATTTTCGACAAAAACGTATCGAATTAAACTTCGCTTCCCAGGCGAATTTATTGAAACCAAGTATTGCAAAAAAATTGTTTTGGAGATCTTAATAAAAGGAATAAAATATAAAGTTTTTGAATATTTTTTCTTAAGAATATAAATATCTTTTTATTTCATATGTACCGGATATATTTAATGCCAAGTAAATGTTTTAAACAACTATGCAAAATGGGTTATTTTGATTTTAATTAGCCTTTTTTTATGTTTGTATCTCATAAAAATTTTGAACGTCGTATTATACATGTTAAATAATTTATAAGTTTTCAAAAATATTTTTAAAAATTAACATGGACTATTAGGGCATTTTAAAACAAACCGCATCAAAATCGGACCAAAATTACGACAATAGCAATTAAAAACGTCAAACGTCACCAGCAGATTGTCCATTTAAACCGAATGTAAACTAACCGTATTCGTAAGTTTCGGTTTTCAAACGGATAGAGTTATTGAAATTATTTTCTCCTCAGTTGTTTCTAATTCTTAATTTTATCTATTTTTAATTAGAGAAGGAAGCTTGCAACTCACACAGCCCTAGTTCGAACAAATGTTTGTTTACGTTTGTATTTCATACTGTTTACTTCTGCTTTAGAGTTCTATCTCGCAATTCTTAGAAAAGTTTTTAAAATTTTTGTTCATTTTAGTTTTTTTGCCTCATATTAATTTGCAAAAAAATGTCTAGCAAAGCACAACGTAGAGGCAGTGACTATCGCCGTAGAGAAAACGTTTTCATAATAACCAGTACACTCGCAAAGTATCAGATAAGCTTGATGTTGATTGCATATCTGCTTCAGCTAAGAAACTGTGCAAAGAAAATGATCTTGATAAGGAAGTAAGAAATTCCAATCAATCTAATGGATATAGATTGATAAACATTGATATTTAATTATCTGAACTATCCCAATATGTAACATGTCCTAACTGCAATACTAAAGCAGTTCTAAAAGAAAAGATTTTGTATGGATTGGTATCTGAATTTTATGTTGAATGCTACTCATGCAGTACACTGTCCACTTTCAAAAGTTCACCAGTTATTGCTTCAGGTAAGGACTATGAAGTAAATACACGAATAACCTATGCTATGCGCACAGTAGGGCAAGGTTTTTGTGGTATAAAACATTTTTGCACAGCAATGGATTTGCCACCACCAGTGTCACAAAAGGCATATGAAAAGATCCTGCGGAAAATATTAATTTGGCCAGTTGTGAAGTAGCAGACGACTCCATGAAGAATGCTGCGAAAGAAGAAATATTAGCTTCTGGAAGCAACGAAATCTGCGTCAGTGGTGATGGTACGTGGAAAACACGCGGACACACTTCACGTATTGGTGTGTGTAGTGTCATTGGAGATATTACTGGAAAAGTGCTTGATGTTGCCATTCTTTCTTCATATTGTAAAGGTTGTGAAAAATGGCGAGGTCCAAAATCTGGACATTCATATGAGGAGTGGAAACTAAAACATCAACCACACTGTGTAAAGAACCATATTGGTTCTTCCAGTAAAATGGAAGTAGACGGGATGAAACAGATCTTTCAACGATCAGTTCCACAACGAAATGCCAAATATATCAAGTATATCGGTGATGGGATACAAAACCTTCCCAGTGCTTCAAAGGACAGTACCATATACTGTCGAAAAAGTTGAATGTGTGGGTCACGTACAAAAGCGTATGGGTGCTTAGGCTGCGAAAATTAAAAACAATGAGTCGTGGCCAAAATTATCAGATGGTAAGAGTATCAGCGGTAAAAATCGACTGACTGATAAGTTAATTGACACAATTACCACCTATTATGGCAATGCTATTAGACAGAATCGCAGCTCTGCTGAAGATATGCGTCAGGCCATATGGGCAATTTATTGTCATTATAGGTCCACTGATGATGAACCTATGCATCACTTCTGCCCAGTCGGTGATACTTCGTGGTGCAAATATCAAAAGGCAGTTGCTACAAACAGTGTTTCTTTATTTAAGCATAAAAATACTGTGCCAATTGCCATAATGGGATAAAATAAAGCCTATAATAGCAGAACTTATGCACCAAAATTGCTCAAAAAATGTCTGGGAGGTAAAACGCAAATGCTAATGAGTCATTCAACTCGACTATTTGGAAGTATTGCCCCAAAACTTCTGGATCGTCTAAAAATATTGTTGACACAGCTGTAAATGAGGCAATAGTAATGTTTAACGAGGGAATGACAGGACGTATAAAGATAATGAAAGTCTTGCTTAATATAGGGCATTTTGCTGTTACTTCTGCCTTTCGGGCCAATTATGCACGCATAAGAAATGCAGAAATTAAATCAAAATCATAACGTTAGAGGCCCGTAGGGCTAGCAGAATGAGAAGTAAAGCCACAAATGAGCATTTTGCAGAACTAGAAGGTCCTACATATGAAGCAGGATTATTTTAGGTATTATGTATAAAGTTTTATTCGAATTATTGAAAAGTCAATCTTTAAACTTGATTTCCTCAGTTTCAGTTTTTTACACTTTCCCGCAAGATTGTAAAAAAAGTTTTTACTCTAGAGCTACAAAAATTGGCATGCATATTCTAGTCATAGATCTTTATTCTGTATGCCACTATTATGGAAAATGGATCAATACATTTTTATTTGCAACGGTATAAAACTTGAAATTTAAAAAAAAATTATTTTTTACACATTTTTTAATTTTAAAAAATATTAAAATATAAGATATCCTTCAATTCAGTGGTATACAGAATGAAGGTTACATTTAGCTACAGTTTAATGCAATAATTGAGATTCTAAAGTGTATAATTTAAAAATTATCTTGCGGGAACATGAGGTAAGTAATTTTTTTTAAAATTTGGTATACATATTTATCATCTCTTTAAAAATATTGTATTTATTTAAGAACAAAATTTGTCTAGTTTTCTTAAAGTTTATACATTGTTATAGATAATATAAAAAATTCAGATCAAAATAAGCAAAATTTGTTAACTTATGATGAATCGTAACATGTATATGGTAACGAACAATTTTTTTCTCGCAAGGTACTATGCCCCCTTAATACGTTAATATTAATTTCTGTTGTATTTGTTTTCCGACA
Organism: Trichonephila clavata; assembly: GCA_019973975.1. Lineage (NCBI taxonomy): Eukaryota > Metazoa > Arthropoda > Arachnida > Araneae > Nephilidae > Trichonephila > Trichonephila clavata. Next base: position 11,707 of record BMAO01022946.1, read on the forward strand.
AAAGTTGTTGTTGTTGTTGCTTATGCCCCTGATCGACAGTAACATCAGATCAAGGTCCACGAAATTCATCGCGGCTAAGGGCTAGAATTTTACGCCTGTCATTAACCTAAGATTTGAGCCCCCAAGAAGGTGACAGTGCGATTTTGCTGAGAACAACACGTTAGATGGCGACACAATCGGACCCACTGATTTAACGAGCACGTTCTCCGTTTATACTCGGTGGGTTTTGGTGGCATCGGGCATCGAACGCAGGCCTTCCGGTCTGGAGAACAATGCTCTAAACACTAGGCTACCGCGGCCCCGACAAAAGTTGTAATATTTACAAGCAACGCTGTCTCTTATATTATAATGGCGTTTCAATGGAAACTTGGATAAATATTATAGATACAGCCAAGTTATTGTCATTTTTTTTGGAGACTATGTTTGGCGACTTGGCTACCATATGGGTCCATCTGGAAAATAATGGAAAATCTAAAACATCTCCATGTATGACATAAAAGGATTTTTAGAGAAATACCTGGAAAGTAGCCGCGCTGCTATAAATAGCAGTAGCTCACTGAAACTGAGTCAGTATTACTTTGGCTATTTACATAGAATTTTCTTTTATTTTATGGATTGTAAAGTATATTCTAGATTTGTTAATTTATGTTTAAACCCGCAGTAGCTGTTCGAAATTTAATAGAATTTTCATAAATTGTACACCCGTCCATGTATATAGTAATTTACAAATTTTCTCTAGGATTTTAATTCATAATAATCACGAGCCTTCTAAGGCTTTGCGTGCTAATTATTTTTAGTTTAGACGCCTAACTTGAAATAACCACAACTTTATCGCCGAAAAATA
>BMAO01022947.1:0-29056 GCA_019973975.1 Trichonephila clavata
TCCCATCTGAATAAAAACTACATCTCAAATCAAAAACACATAACCAAATATTCCAAGTACATTAAGCTTGGTTGTACATGACGCCATAAAAATATACGAAAAGAAAACATATTTTTCTTCATTCAAACTTTTTTCTCTTTCTTATGAACAGACGAATAACGCCCACGGCCGACATATTTGTCGCTTCAAATGTTCGAAAATTTCTCTTTCTCTCTTGGCTCCCAGAGGACATTACGCTCCAGAACCCATCAACCACTCTGTGGATTCTTCTTTGTCTTCCACTTATGCATTCAATAATCTCATTGGGAACCTCGTATATTTGTTCACTGTTCTTGGATTTATAACCTATTATGAGTGTCTTTTTCTCGTAAATATGACACAGTATGGTTGTCCATGTTTTGTTTTGTTTTTTCGCCTTCCATGCGTCGCGCCATAAATATGTTTCCATTCGAAAAACGACCGCCATCTTGAAGCCTTATGTTTTAATGTGGAGAAAAGCTTTTTAGGATTAGCATAAAAGTGGTCGTGGCATTGGCCATTTGCGAGAGTAGACTGAAATGGTTTGTTGGTTGTTGGATTTTTGTTTTCTTTCTTCTTTGGCATTGTGGTCTTGTGCTAAGTTTGAAGCGTCGTAAAGTTTCTGGAATGGTTGGTGATCGGAATGCAAATTTGTGTTTCGTTCCGGTGCATTTGTGGCGAATGGCGTGTGCTTTCTTGCATTTCATAAATGCAGGATTGGTTTGTCCTCTGGACGTTTTAAGAACATAAATCCTTTAAGTACAGGGTCATTTGACTAAAGATTGTTAGTGTATCGGTTTTAACCTTTGTTGCCTATAAAGTTCAATGAGTTGACTGCAGTTTCACTAAATGGAAGAACAAATCGCTTATAATTTTACTGTCGCATTTCGAGGTAGCTCTTAAGGGAAGAAGAATGTAAATGCGTTTCTATAAAATTCTTTATTACCCTCTTTTGTGAATTTTGCTGTAAGTTATGGCTCAAAGCTTTTAAATGTGCCATGATTAAGTATTCCGGGTTGGTGGAACGAATTTTGTTATGGGAAACTGCTGCATTTTGTAAATTTGGCTTAGAATCATCTTTAGATTTATTTACTAGGAAGGAAATCGTCTAGAAAACAGAAATATCTTCACGTAAAAAAACACATAAAATCTGCATACAAAAAGTATAGTTTCAAGAATAATTCTATATGAATACAATAAGAATAATTTGTACATTTCATTCCTTCCTTCATTTCTTCTTATGACTTGCATTAAAATGATTTCTTTACCTCAAATGACTGGGTTTTCTCTCTCTCTCTCTCTCTCTCTCTCTCTCTGCAGAGCAGTTTTTCTTAATCGCATTTTTTTCGAATTGGGTGAATGATAGTTTTATTTCTAAATTAAATCAATGTAAACATAATTAACGTAAACATAATTCAATACATGTTAATATAAACTTATAGAATAAAAAAGAACATATTAGTTTATGAAGTTAAATCTTAATAATAAACATATTTGAGCTCTGCTTTGAAATCTTAATTTTGAATATTTCTTTTTGTAAATTTTATCTTAACTCTTTAAATTCAAATCTTTTTAGGAATTTAAATTTTAAATTTGTTACGTTACAAAATCGTGGAAGGCATTTTTTTTAAGGTAGCAGCACTTGTACAGATTTAATGTTAACTAACGGGGACATTTTTTTAGCGCGTTTTTCACGTAGTGGAACAAAAGCGCTATTAGGACACAAATTTCGTCTTCGTTCCATATTTTGTCGTACCTTTCTCTCAGCCAATAAGCAACCAATTGACCTCGGGTTTCGGCATTTGTTCGCAATTGTGCTCTAGATGAGCCGAATCATATTTAAATTTTCCCATAGTTTTCCCGAATTTTCCTACAAATTTTCCTGAATTTCGCTAGTTTATAACAAAATTTTCTCAAATTTTACCTAGTAAATTTATTGTTTGCAAAAAGTTTTTAAAAAAAAATCTACCTGCATTTTGGAGGAAATCTTCGCAATCTTTGAAAAATTGACTGACTATACCATCAGTGTTTACGTATACGAGTCATTCTTTTCATTCCATAAGCCTTTGTTAGTTAAGCTAAATAAACTCTAAGTAATGTAGTAGTTAAGTTATTAATTGTATATACTTTTCCTTGTTAAACTTAAAAGAGTAAATACATAGAAGCGAGTTTTATGCCTAGACAAGGAGTTAAGTCACCTTTTCCGGGCTTTTGAAGCTTCTGTAAAAAAAAAATTTTTTTTTTATAGTGCTGATACAGATTTGTGTCATTATTTCTTTTCAGCTCAATAGTAGTACATTTAGAGGAGTGGTACAGTACACACACACTACTTTCTGTTATTAAAAAGTTCATTAGTTGCATTATTGTAAAATACAAACATGTGAAAAACGCGCTAAAATTACTTGGCCATACCAATGATTGATATCTTGTTTTTAAGATTTCTTCTTGAAGGGCGCTTATACTCTATATCATTGTAAAAGCATTGTGATTCTTTGAATTTAATAAAATTTCATATTGGTTTTTTTTAATCAAGAGATTGAATATATAATATTTAAATCTCAATTCAATTCAGAAAATAAATAAAAACAAATTTAATGATTTTAACTGTCGATGACATTTTTATCATTTATGAATTCATATTTGTTTATAATATTCTCCTTATGCTGAATACAGAAGATAATTCAGTTTTGAATCATGACCAAAGGCAAAGATTTACTGTTTTATTTCGATATTTTTGGGGGGCTTGAATTGAATGAATTCAACGTCAAAAATTTGGTGGCGGGAACCACCACTAAATGGTGCCACTAATGAAATGGCTCTCACACTTGGGAATTTATCGTGTCGCAAAGGCTTCACTGCCAAAATGAAATCAATTTGAAAGAGAAAAAATGTTTCTTATTTGGTGGAACATAAAATAAGCTAGACAACTAATAATATTTATCATATTTTAAAAAGAAAGATATTACATCTTTATCACATCTTTAAGACATTTCACAGTTAATTTTTTTTTCTATTAAAATTGATCCAAAAACATCAAAATCATCTAAACATATGTTCCTTGGTGGGAAAAAAGAATTTTTCTAGAATTGGCCATTAAAAAAGCAAAATTTAAAAGGGAAAATCCGAATCTGAATATGAGTATGTTATTAGATATTTTGGCATTAGAGAGAAATGCCTGAGAGAGATATTCAAACAAAGAGTTGAAATTAATTATTATTATAATTTTATAAGTTATCTTTAATAAAATTAAAATAACCACACATCCCAAGAAAACTCAGCTGAATTTTATGGCATTTGATTCTAAGTTAAACATCATTAAAACGAAACAGTACTAAAAATTTTACATAAGCAAATTATTTATCATTCTCTACCATAAAATGTGTAGTATAGATCACTCATTTATTTTTTTTTAAAGCTTTCTAAATTGCTATGAATTTTAATTTAAATAAAAATAACGAATTAATTATTTAAATTCCGATTTTATTGCTTTGATTTTAATAAAACTTCTACAATCTTGAAACTTTTTTGAGTTCCAAACAATTAACATTTATATTTAACAAGCGTAAAACATTTTATTTTTAAGAAAAATACATATTTTTTCCATATTTATCCATCAAAAGAACTACAGCTGCAACGAATATGCCATCTGGACAAATTTTCTCCGATGACTTTATGTCTAAATTTTGTGCTAGTTGGAGTCCTTTGAATTCATCCATCAATATTGAAACAGAAATGGGAATTAATTATTTTGTTTGGACACCTGTATTCCATCTCCTTAGAAATGAAATGTGATAAATATCAGTATCCACAGCAATATATTTATTCTTCCACTAGATTGTTGTATAATTCTTCCGTTATTTGAAAATAATTGACGGTTAGTTCGTATATAAGATGAATGAATATTTAAAATATGAAACATTTCCGGCTTTCTTTTATTTAATAAAAGTATAGTTTTTCAGATTAATTTAAGGATTTAAATTAAAATCTTTATTTTTAAAAAAATCATCTAGTAAATATACTTCTAAAATGCAGTTGAGTTTTCTAATTTGTCATTTTTACATGTACATTTGTTGGTTTTTATCGATTTCTATAGCAGATTTTGGGCGAGTTCGGCTTTGTTATGATGAGCAAATAATTTAATTTAAAAATTTCATTTATTGTTCTCTTATCGTATTTGTTATTATTGTAAGTTTTTAATTGCAAGCATCCATTCGACATAATTTTTAGAAAAATTCAGCTCCTCCCACTAAAGAACGCATAAAAAGTAAAAGCTTTCGCTAAAACATAAAAAAAGCTTTATAATACTGATGTTTAACATACTAAGAAAAGAAAAGATTCTATCATCCACTAACAAATTAGAAACTATCTAAAAAAATTTCACTTTTTGGGGGTATTGCTCAATTATACATAATAGGACTATAGATATGTTTCCCTCAGTCCAAAGTAATAATATTAATGAAATACATCTGTTAAAATACGACTTTGGCTTTATTAGAAAACTCACGAAATATATTTCCGCGTTCAATATCAAAAATTATAATCGAATGCGAAATCCATTTTCTGCAATATACATCAAATTATGTTATAAGCAATTTGTGCATAAAAAATAATGCAATACCATGATGCTATTTAATCAATGGTCTTTTTGCAGTATTTCGCATGGTGTTCCAATGCACGGGCAAAGTGAGTGCTGAAGTGGAGATGTGCATGAATATGAACTTTACCATGCCTCCTCCTTTCCCGAATTCCACTCATTTAGTGCTGAAGAGGAAAAAGATCTGTTACAAACGTAAGTCAATGTTGTTTTCACTTCATACTTAACACCCAAATATTTATAATTTGTATAAATATTGAAGATATTATGTTTTCAAGACAAATGAGATAAAAATTACGGCCAATATTTAAATCTTGTCACAATAGCAAAATGTACAGTAAATTACTAGTGTGCTTTTGACCTTGTGTGTTTCAAACGTTTTGAGATCTCTCCTTAGAGGTCTATTTAGTGTTAACTCATTACATTTCGAGTCACGATTGTGTAATTAACAGAATCATATCAAGTAACTTATGGGTAACAAAATCCAGTGGGGTAACATACACCCCCTATTGTATGGGGTGGGGCAAATCCTGACTGATATCTTGAACGTATTTGGGATTGGGGCCCAAAACCTGATTTTGTAGGGGGAGGGACTAGTATTCTTCGTTACGCCTCTGACAAAATCGGTTTCATTCAAGTAAAAAATGGGACGGATCAGATATAGGATTACTTAATTGTTTGCAGATGAGGTACAATGGAAATTTTACGAACGTTTAAAAAGTTCTGTTTGTTGTCGACTGAATCGTCTTCAAAATAGCGAAACTTACTAAATATATTATTGGAATTTCGCAACTAAGAAAAAAAAATGTGTCCTTTGTTTTTGTTGAAATTTATAAATTACCAGTATTCTACTGTAATATGTGTTATATTAACCATTATGTAGATGCGATATTAACATTCAGAGACGTTTTAAGGTATGAGGCAACTCTGCCAGGACGTAGAGGGGAGGGATTCTCATCTCGTTCTTGACTTGACCTTAGTAAGACAATAATCCGATTAATTTTAATCGTAAAATGCTATTCCCAAGGAACTAGGAATTCCGAACTATATGCGAACTGGCAACAACGGCAAGCAAGGGTGCATTATGTAATGTCCGTCTTTCGTGTCTAGGCCTAGGCCTATCAATGTGCACCATCATTATTCACTTAGTCGGAAGGTGGTGGTCGGCCCATTTGGTTTGTGAGATTATGATTCATGCTCACTTATTTGAAACGGGTTACCATTTGTACAAGTATTTGGCAACGTACGTCTACCTAAAAGGTCGTAGGTAGAACCCAGTTTTACTAAGGTGCCCAGGGCCTCAAGAAGTCAATCAGTCAGTTACACGTTGAGTCACTTCAGAGTTCATAACTAGTACTATAAAATCTGGCGTATAGCGCGCACCGGCGTATAGCACGAACTTATACTTTCAAGCTGCATTTTTTAATATTTAGGTATATTCTCCGTATAACGCGCATTTTCTTTTTACGAAGAAACCTGAAATGTTTCTTCGTTCTATTTACTTCTAGAACTACAACCCTTTAAGTTCATAAAGAACGTCATTTCTATTAAATAAACAGTATTTCTATATATGTCGTCTTTTTTTTTTATGCTCCTCTTCTTTATATTTTTAATGCTCTCATTTTCATACCCGGCGTATAACGCACACCCGTAAATTTCAATCTTGTTTTTTTGTGTTAAAAATGCGCGTTATATGCCTGAAATTACGATAAGTAAAACTATCTCGCGCGCGCATGTGATATTTATTTCAGGATAAACTAATATCACAGCTGCACAAAGCACACGAAAAAGAAAGGAAAGAAATATTAATTAATCAATATTTAAAAGAATGAATACTTATGTATGCTTTATTTTGAATATATAACGTAAATGTGCATGCGTTTTATCGATTTAGGACTCTTCCAATGTGTAAAAGCAAGATAATTAAAGTGTCAGATCATTTACATTTCACAGTTGCACTTCGTTATGTCACTCATTTACCGATGAAAAGGACACAAAAAAAGTTACTGCAACTATAAAAATAAATTTTGGATATAAATAAAACGTGGTCCATAAACTCGAATACTGTTAATGTGTATTTGTTTTTGAGTTGTAAAAAAAATGTCATAAAATCAACTGTCAAGAGAAAAAAAAGTTTTTTTTTATATTTATATAAAAGAAAGTTTGTATATATTCATTGTAAATCAAAAGGAAAAACTACTTGAGTCGAATTTCACGCCGCGGCAATGGTTGCCACTTCGATGAGCTAAAAAAATAAGTAAATAAACAAATGAAGAAAAAAAACGAACATGCTTGAAATAAATAAGACATGACGTCACACTCCCACACTTCTCTTCATTTCAGTCCCCAGGGGGTCAACCTGCTACCTACCGGGCATAATTTATGCGGTCCCGGTTCGACTCTTAACAGATAAAAATGTTTCAGCCAGAAGATCCGGAAAAACTAGGACGGAATTTATCTGAACGTGTCTTCGTAGTAGGTGGCTTGAGTTATAGACGTAATAAATATTTAGTTGGACCGTCCTACTCGAAAATCGTCAGCAGAAAAGGGGAGAGGGGAAGTGAAATATGGCTACCATTCTTAAAACAAGTATGTCGTGTATATTGCCACCACGTGAAAGAAGTAAATTCTCGGCTGGAAAAGTAGTTTTGTAAAAGTACTGGATAGTGAATTCACATTTGTTTGACTTTCGAATATAGCTAGTGGCACCATAGTGCAAATACACTTTTCTTTTCTTTGTATGACTTTAAAAAAAGTGGTCCACTTAAAAAAACGCTTTTTTAAAACTGATTTACTCTATCACGATTAACGATCGCTGAATGTATCTCGCACATTGATCAGTTTGCCACAGCAGTTTTCTTCGGAACGTGAGTTAAAATTCATACAGGTGTCATCCTCATCATTTGGCAATGGTTCAGATTAAAAGGGTTTTCACCAATAGCTCTTGAGTCGCTTCTAAATGTGATGTTATCAGCCAATATTATTGATCCATATTAATCAATCGACACCTCTTTTCTCAAGGGTGCGGCCTTTAGTGTAGTGACTTGCTACAGAGTAGATGTAATGTTTTAAAATGTTTCAGAGCCTAATCCTTTAGTACGATTATAATGTTTTCTGCAACACTTAGTGCTCTGGCTTGGATATTTTTTTTTAAAAAAAAGTTTTAAAAAAATTGGGAGTTTTTTTTAAAATTTATTTTAAATTACGAGCAAAAATATCTAAAAATACAAAGTACCCGAAAAAAAAGACGTCATTTCTTTGGAAATAAAAAATAAGCTTAGACAGTAAAGTGGAATGATTTTTTTTTTAAATTCAAAATCTACCTGTACGGGAAAAATTTCCTCTGGTAGGAAAAAATAAAATTAAAAGGAAAATAAAATGTAAGAAATTTGTTACTGATTTTAAGTTATCCCAGATTCTAATAGGACATGGTAATTTTAAGAGCTATTTATTTAGGTTTAACTTAATTAGAAATTATATTTGTTCTTGTGGTCTGGACGCTGAAACCGCGGAACATGTCTTGTTGTATTGTAATCTATATTATAGTAAAAGAGAAAATTTTAAAAAGGAGTTGAAACGCTTAGGTCCTGGCCACCTATTTTGTCTTAGTTGGTCGATTGTTCTGAAAGCTTTAATGTCTTGAGAAAATTTGTTTACTGTATAGATTTTTAAAATTTTATAGATACCTTCATTTCTTTATATTTGTGTATTTCCTCCCTTCCTTTAATTTAGTTTTGTCTCTTTCATGTCCCCCCCCCTTAATTATATTTCCTTTTTTTCCCTTAGTTATGTTTTTTTTTTTTATTATTGTTTTGTAATGTTGTTACCACTTACGTCTGTAAGCCTCATGTTATGCAATGTGGAGCATGAGGAGTTTGCAAATAAATTTATTTAAAAAAAAAAAGAAAATAAAAAAATGTAAAGGAAAAAATAAAATTAAAAACTAATTTTTATAAGTACTACCACAAATGAAATCAAGTTTATTGAGTTATTTAAGATTTTTTTCGTAGTAAAAAGTCAAAGTTATTTTCATTGCAGGTAAACTGGCTATTTTAGTACTTTTTGACATTTATTGCGATGAGAGAATACGTTCAAATTAATTACGAGAAAAACACATAAGGTGCATTAACATTCATTTTTTTAGTATTCAATTTTTAAAATAACCTACTGTCAAAATGACAATGCACGATAAAGCGGGGAAAACCAATAAATTATAGTTTAAAAAACCAAAAAACACCTTTTTATAGTTAATTAAACTATGTTGTAACTTAATCTTTTAGTTGCCAAATCTGGAAATGAGTCGCCAGATGTGGGATAGGATCTGAAAATGGGAAATCGTTGATCCTGATCAGGACAATGGGACAAAATTATTAAATTGTTGTATTGTCATCGGTCCTGGAAAAATGAGCAAAATTTCGAATTAATCTCACCTTTTAAAGTGGGTAAAAATTGAGTTAAAAGATTCCGTTATATATAAGTGAAGCTTATAAAAGGGTGTTACAAAAGACTTGGATCGGATTGATTCGGTGATACGGATAGAGTGAGCTTGGGTTATGAAATATGTTGCAATAATCATTGTATTATTCCAACTCAGTACTCATTAATCAATAATCATCATTTTTAGTGATTTATATTGTAGAAAAATAATTTTATTTTGATTCTAAAATCGTCTAACCATAATTAAGTCTTTTAACGTGGCTTTATTAACTTTTTAAATTATTATTTTTTAAAATTTCTTTTTATCTATACCATAGAACATCCTTTCCGCATAGGCAAGTATTAATTAATAATAAATTTTTTCTCTATATTATTGCGATCCACAGACACGTCTTATGATTCCTTGAGGCCCTGGCACCAGAGAAATAAATCTTAAGATATTTTGAGGTCCTGTGCCCTTATGCAAAGTAATCCCTACTTGAGATATTCAAAAGTAGACAGTGTATATGTAGTGTCAGTGGTGCACACAGGAATTTTTAAAGGGGGGGGGGGTGGATCCAGGGTTGGAAGTTCACTATTCTCGCATCATGCTCCAATACGCCGCCCAGTATATTTTTTTTAATTTTGTCGATTTTTCGGAAAAAAACAGTAAAAAATTAATTTTTGAATAAATAATTAGCATTAATTAGTAAAATTATTAATAAATACTTAATTAAATTGTACATAGCTACTATATACATAGGATTATAATAAATAAAAAAATATAAAGGGCTTTGGGGAAGGGGTCCGGACTCGGTGATCCATCCTATTGGACGTTAAAATAATATTCAGTTTGTGTGTTTGATGTATAAAATACTCTCGGACCTCAATTTAACGAAGTCGCTAAACCCCGAAAAAACTTCGTTATGTGTAAAATTCGTTAAATGGAAATTCATCTTTCTATATACTTTATATTCTTGACTCCAGGAAAAAGTTAGCAAAATAAAGATTCGTAAAATAGAGGTTTGGCTGTATTTAATATAGAAATTTTAAATATATGAATGCTATATAAAAATACATAGTGTTGTAAATACGCACATTTAAAAAATTTTACTTTTGAGTTTCCATTATTTTTCTTTTAGGTGAACTTTTTGAATTAAATAAAAAATTTTATTTCATTTCGACTTTTGGAAAAATGTGTAATTCATTTTCCTTTGCACTGTACAAATAACATTTTGTGTGTTTGTGTTTGTTTACCTGATTTTTTTCGAAGGATATATCTGTTGCGCATAAGAAAAAGTGTTAGATATAGCTTGAATTTTAATTAAACGAATTATTGCACATACTTAGTTGTTCGATTATACTCACGAAATACTACACAACGTATCATTTAATTTGTAACGGTGACTGAACGCATGGATGATGTGTGTTGTGAGTACATGGATATTACTATATGGCTAGCTGCAACTTGTTTGTAAATGAATGTGAACATATATTATTCTGGATGCGGAGTGCCAGTTCCGGTTAATTTAAATGGATCCACATCGCTTAGAGGCCTTTAGACGCTTGGTTGGCTTACAACAATGAAATATCTAATAAGCTCTGTGATCTGGAACGCATAGGGCTGCGGATGAATTACATGGAATGATTTCGTTATTTTCATTTGCATTCAAGACAATCTTTTAGTTATAATTGCAACATTTTTTTTTTTATTCATTACAAAATCCATACCGATTATAGACTATGTTGTTACGATAAGCCAAGTTTTTTGTAAACTGGGTATTCGATTCCGATAACTTCATTCTTAAATTTCTTTCTTTTGTACTGGTGGAATTGGTATTGCTGTAAATAAAACTTCTGTAGCTAACTGCAAAATCATCCTAGATTTTTTTCTTTAATATGAATACTTCAGTTAAGGCTGTCGTCGGTTAATTTTAAAGAATTGGACCCACATTCGTACTATTTTTTCGGATATAAAAGTACTTGAAGATTAATATTGAATTTTGTGGTTTCAGTATCCAATAGAAAACGTCTTATTTTATCATGCCTTTTCATTTGTAATCGATTTGACACATATTTTCTGGTCTATCTGGTGACTTATATGTGTTTCGCATTTTTTTCCTATACTGTAATGTTAAATGAGATATCCTTTTACATGTTGAGAGGAAAAATTAAATATTTATGAAATATCTTTACACTATAGCGTTGTTAAAATTTAAACAAATGTATGAATTACAATGCTGCGAATTTTTATGAAAATTTTCTGTTTGAAATGCGCTTCACGTTTAGTTAAGACACTCATACATTTGGCGAAAACAGAATACGAAATTTTCTTAGTCGCTTTAAGATAAAACAAAAGGATGCTTGCAGCTTATTATATTCAAAAGATTAACATTTAAAATTATTTCAGACCAAAATAAGTAAATTCGTTCGTCTCGAAGGCATCCATCAGAGATTCATTAATGAATTACATATATATATAGTTAGATTCTTCTGTAAAAGCTGTCTTCAGATTAATCTTTAATAACTCATGAAATATTTCGAAAAATCGCGTATAAGTGATTCATAAATCATCTAAGTATGCAAATTTAACCTGCTTAAGTTTACATCTTTACCAGTATTCCAAAAATGCATTGGAGGCTGCGAAATCGAGCTCTTAGTTAACAACAATGTTTCGAGACATAATCTCATCACAATCAAGGCACATGTTCGAATCCCGATTTGGGTAATAATTAATCGTATAGCTGGATGTATGCAGATTGAATCTGCCGTAACTCAAAGCCCTTACATGTTGGCATTGTATGGGAAAGTGAAGGACCAGCCTAGGGGGGGGGCGTAGCTACCGCTGTATCAGCCTTATCAATGATATGGGGCCCCCAAAACGTATAAGCAAAAAATCACAATATGTTAAGGGGCTTCTAGAAAGGTCTCCCGAGGAACATGGATAAAGGCAGTGGCGTAACAGAAAACATTTGAACACCCTGCAAAGTCAGGTTTTCGGCCCCCAAGTTGGATTTTGTAAAAGGAATAGACTTGGCGGCAGTCAGGCTTTGTGCTCCCTGGAACACTGGCCCTCCTCGCGATGCGGGGGTGTACGTTACGCGAATGGATACAGGGCACACTCAAAACTAGCTACGACAGTAGGACCAGCCCTGGTGTCATTTAAATATAGTTCAAGATTATAAGATATATTCCCAATAGAAAGTCTTTAGTCCAAGTCCTGGAGTCAATAAAGACCCTCTGTATACAGGGATTAATGCTGGTTAAATCTGCCATGGCTTCAAGTTCTCACGTTAACGTGTGTGGAAATTTAACTGACTGATGTCCTCATCACTCATACGAGGTTCATATTACTAGGATCGTCACTTAGCCCTTATATTCCTATAAATTGCGACGTTTATAAGCAATCAGTACCGGTATATCCATTGGGTGCTTGGGGCGGGCGCCCAGGAGCCCGGATAAGTTGGATTTACCTGATTTTCTGGTTATAAATTTCGATCCTCCAGTGCCAAAGGGGCCTGTAGATCTTCTGCGCTTAGGGCCCGAAATGAGCTTAAATAGGCTCTGCAAACAATCAAACAATAGCCCTCATATTTCTTTTAAATACGACATTAATAAATTGTTAATCAATGTTTCTTTATATCTTTACATTAATCAACTCTCATCTTTTTCTTAAGAACACATTTCTTTAAATGCATTAATTACCCTTTCTATTTGTCTAGTGATATTTGCATATAATTTTACTCCAACTTCTTAAACGCTTAATCGAGATTTTGTGGAACTTTAATAAAGTTATGCATAAATTAATGCATTGTATCTAATTTATCCATTGAAAAAAAATAAAATTCTTTTTCTGAATTTCTATATTTTTTAAAACTTAACTTTTCCTATTTATTTCATGTCATTTTATTGCTTGAAACACGTTTTCTCTTTGTTAAATATTTCGTAAAATATAATGAAAATGTAAAATTTATGTATTTTCAAAAATATTGATTTAGCTATTTTTTCTCTGTGAATAAGTTATAAATAGTATATATATATGTACGTAAAATATTTTTCTCATTAAATACTCTTTAAAATTCCTTTCAAAGAAAACTTGACGCGTTTTCAAAATTTCGATACAGCCATTTAAATATAAAATAATGCCGATGAATTTGCGGTAATATGATCATTTAGAAAGAAAATTATAGTATAAAAATGTTCATTTCCAATACAATTAAATGCCATCTTCTCTTCCACTAATTCAATTATAAAGCGAATAAAATTACTCAATAAAAAAAAAATAAGTGAACAATAGTTGAAAATTGAGCCATCAACTTTAATTTTCGGAATAATGTAAATGGCGTTTTTTAAGCAAAAGTAAACCTTAATTGTTCACAAACTCAAGTTTAATGCATTTAATGTTTTAAATTAGATACAAAATGTTCGCTTGGTTTACAAATTAATTGAATTAGTTTTTTAACTCAAATAAAAGAGAATCATTCATATTTTTAGCCGTTGTTCGATTAACTTTCAAAGCACGAACAATACAGCGCTTCTGGAAATTTTTTAAAAAAAGTGAAAAAAGAATTTTTTTTTCTAAGTTACTAAATTCCGGAATACGCGTAAATTGTTTAATCACAAATGATAAATGGTTTTCCCTGTGAGGGAAAGAAAATAATTAAAATGCCTGGTTGGTTGGGGGGAATAAAATAAACAAACCTGATTTACCTTTTAACAATTCATCTCAATAAAGCTGCAAGCGAGAATGAAAAATGGTCTTGAAAAGCGGACGTTGAATTAGGAAAGCTCCAAACGACTAAAACTTCGCTCTTAAACTATTGAAAATCATTTTATCTTTTCCTCAAACGAGTTTTCGTGTGTGCAATTTAATTTTCCCGCTCGCATAAACACTGCGACATCAATATTCACGCACAAAACTTCCATTCTTTTGCCATTTTTTTCTATTTTCATTTTCCTGCATTTAACTTCTGTCATTGTTATTTTTCCCGCCCAAAAGATACATTTTTCGCTCCATTATTTTTCTTCATTGTTGTTGAAAGAAAAGTAAACTATCGATTAAGCGATTAATCGATTGGTCTTCATTCCGCAAATATCAGTCGGCTCTGCAGATTCAAATTTTTTCCCCTCGTTCGTATTGCTTTTAAAAAAAAACTGATGCAATGATTTATCTTTCAGTCGTAAAAATCAACAGGATGTTGAACGAGAATTCTTTTATTTTTTGTTTAGTTTATTTAATTTTTGTCTGTTTCATTGTTTTTTAAACAGATGATTTTTTAACGATATATATAAAAAATTCCTTGTTTATTTTGCATTTAATGTCTTCGTATGTTTTTCATGAATGGAAGCTGTACGTTGTTTTTTAAGTTTAATGCCATACTTGCATTTCAGTACGAATTGTTTCATATGTTTTTTGTTCACATTCAAATTCATTTTAAGTTTTTTCTGTTCAATCACGTCATCAAAATTGTTTAAATTCCTATTAAGTCAAATCGCGTTTCATTGTTCTATTATTTTTGAAGCTGTTAATAATTTTGTAAATAAGCTTTTAAGAATCCTATACATATAAATAAGTAAAATAATTCGAATCAAATGTAGATATTTTTTATAACGTAAAATTATTTTATAAATAGTTATACAAATATAAAATAGTAAAAAAATGCGAATGAATCGGATATATTTAAAGGCTATGAACTAGAATTTGATTTTTTTTTATTGTTATATTTTAGAATTTCATAACATTGAAATTTCTTATATTGAATTAATATTTCCTACTAGATATTTCTTTCCAGACAGATTTTTACTCGGGAATGTTTTATATTTATGATATATATTTTTTTTCTTTCAGAAAATAGTACAACTAGCGACACACTAATGATTGGTGAGTACTATTATTTTATGGCTTTTTTGTTTATATATCCATAGAATCCAATTCAAAACATTAGAATATTACATTGTCTTATGAAATATATACCTACCCGTAAAAAGGAACAAGAACGAACAAAAAATATTTTAAGCTGACGTAGAGATATATTGTTTACTCGTATCTATATAATTGTGTTTTATATATAAAGAAAATATTCAGAAAATTCAAATATTTTCAGAAACAATTCAAAATATTAGAATACTTGAAAGTTTTTGTGATTGATCAACGTTGATTATAAAATTTGTATAAATGGTAGCTGTGTAAAGCTAACACGCTTATAATGGCTCTTTTGAAAGTGAGATTTAGTTGAAAGATGAAATACCTGCGTGGCAGATACACAGGGCTCACACATGGCAGACTTCAGTTGTGACTGTACATAATGAGGAATTTGTCGAACAAATGATTGCTGAAAAGAAAATTGTCCTCTTGAAATTGTGAGTGAAGTTTTAAAAGATTATTCTAAGTAACATTTTTTTAAAAAAAATAATCGTGCAAATAATGGTCTTAAGCGAATAACCCACATTAAGGCAAAACAGAATGCTAAAATGTATTCTGAGGAAAAACCGCTTCTGGTTCTTGATGTGTTCACGCAAGCATCAATGTCTGCTACGCTGCAACAATTTTATGAATTTGATTTTCCATGGCATGTGTTCAAGACAAAGCAATTACTTGCAAGCAAAGAACAGCCATAATGCGGTGGCGCAAAAACAGATTGCAGTAGGGTGTTCAAACCTGGAATATCTCAATGTTTAGCAATGAATCAAAAGTTTTACGTTTTCCATGATCATCAGGATATCCATGTAGTCGTTGTAAACAAAAAGCTATAATTAGTGATTGCTTGAAACGCCTACTGAAGTTTAACAATTCTGTCATGATTTAGGGGGTGTATAAATTATGTAGACTTGGGAAAACTGTGTGTTATAATAAGCTTAAACTTTGAAGTATATACAAAAAATACTTAATCATTTTGTTATTCCATCTTTGAAAGACTTATTTGTATATGACTTTTTCTGTTAACAAGACTGAATCTTGCCACATGTCAAAGGTCACCACTGCTGGGTTACCAGCAATAAAATCAAGCTACTTCCTTGACCGACCCATTCGCTCTTTGAAGAATGTCTGAGATATAATGAATAAGCACCTGCCTCTTGAAAAGCGTGAAATCTGTTTAGGCAAAACAAACCAAAGATTAAATGCTTATCGTATGCATGATGTTTTTAAGGTCAAGGAAGATGATATCATGTGGATAGAATATGTAAAAGGTGATTCTAACTAAACTCAGTGGCGCAACACCCCATGAAGGCCTACTGTGCCCATCTCAGTATACTTGACCCTGGGCGCTGAGGTAGGTGCATGAGCAGATGCTTCGGTCAGGTGGTCAGTCTGATGTGTGAAAAGGGGATTCTACACTTGAAATTTCTCAAGCATCTTTTTCTACCGAAACAAATTCAAATCTTGAGCCACACATTCAACTTTATTTTTAATTATTGTAATATTTTGATTTTGTGATTTGGAGTTGTATATATTCGTAAATCGTTAAGAGGTATTTTTAATTCCCATAACACATATTAAGGCTTTTATTTCATTTCTTTCTTAGAAAGAAATTTAAATAAAAAGAAATACATTTCATCTCTTACAATTTAATATTTCTTTTAGAAGAAATGTTTCATTTCTTTTCTCTCTCTTTTCCTACATTATTTTCTTCATATATTCTAATTTTTTTTTGTTCTTTTAGCAGATGCGATGGTGGCAACAGGCAATTCTTTCTACATTGGAGTAGGATGCGCATGCTCAGTTGTAGTCATCATAATATTAATTTCAGTGGCATGCTACTTGAAAACAATGAAAGCTCGACGAACTGATGTCATTCAGTGAGTAAAAATTACGTTTAGATTATAAGAAAACAAAATGAAAACTATTACATCTCTATTAAATACTTTTTTCGTTTATTTGAGCCAATTTTTTTGTTTTCAAAATCTAAACCAACTTCGTTTTAAACTTTCAATTTTTTAAAATGAAATGAAATAAATATGTTAAAATTTAATATATACGTAACGAAGTCTTAAAACCCAATGCAAGTGTGTGATGAAGTTTATTATAGTTACTGTGTAAGATGCATCAAACTGGGTCGAGGCAATCTTACAACCATACGAAACTTCCCTATAATAAATTTTTGGCGAATAATAGTAAAAAGTGGAAGAGTCTCTCGACAGCACAAATAAATCTTCCTAATAACTAGCAGTGGTTCAGAGAACTCAACAGGTAGGGAGCAAAGAACGAGTCCTTGACTCCGATTTAATTCTACTCCTTTTGAACGTGGAGATCACGCTACGAGATATTAAAACTCTTTGACCCATATTTGGCTGAGTATCGTTCTATTCGGCAAAAGAGCAGAAAAGCGCAATTTGGAAGAAAAAGGGAAGAATCCTTTATCGCGTTAGAAGATTTAAACATTGGAAGCATTAATAGAATAATTTAATATTTCGTTCGAAGTAAAATGTCTGAATTTCCACAATTTTTTATATTGAATCAACTAAAAATATTGAATTTTTGGTAATATAATGAAATAACCTATTTACCTATTTCGAGTTATTTTTAAATAATACTGTTAATTTTTAGAATTTTAGATTTCCAGCTAAGAAAAATTTACATTACAAAAACATGTTCTTTTAAACATTATGACTTGGAAATAATCTAAGGATAAAGATAATTATCATTTTTCAGATTAAGCTCGAACTATTTTTCACTTGCAAAACCATATGATGCTAATTATAAAACCCAAATTAGTGTCAGTCATTGAATATACGCCAATGAATAATAATTATTATTATGCATTAAAAAGTATCCAAGTATTTTTTATAGTTATGCAAAAAGGTAAATTTCTTATATTTTTTCCTAATTTTCAGAAAAATTCGTCCCCCCCCCCTCCCCTTGTAAAGGGAAAAAAATATATCTCTTAGATATGTATCTAATGAGAATTATTAAAGCTTACGACTCACACACAGATTCTTCGAATATTTTTATTTGAAACACATCCAAAAAACTGCACATTTCTTGTTAATTCCACAAAATTTATTTTTATCGTTATTTTATAAAGCTAATATTGAATGAAATTGATAACAAATATGACGAAAACGCATGCCAATTATATTTTTTGTGTTTTTAAGCGCCTCTAATTTTCGCATCACTAATAATTACATCACACTGTATAATTGATTGTTGAAATTTATTTTTAGGTCGAAAACATATCAAACACATTTTTGCATTATTATGAATGAATAAAATCTATTTAATAGATTAAAAATTTTCATTACGTACATTATTATCCGAAATAAATATTTTTTTAAAAAGGAAAATTGACTCTTCGAAGTACCCATTACAGTGAGACAATCAGAACTCATAGAAACATATCCAAGTAATTGGCGAAGTAATGTGGCATGTATTTGGACTGATGAGAATGGCAACCCCCAAGTCTCACTGCAAAGAGAAGGGGAGGGGAGGATTCTTGTTAAGACTTCCGATGGAAAGCACTGACAAGCAACATCTGAGTCCTCTTCTCTCTCTCTCTCTCTGTCCCTCTCGAAGAAAAGGGGCGATTCACATATTACGCAGACAGAGCACAGGTGTTCACCATTATCTGATGTTAGGGCTATATTTTTAATTTTCGATCCCTGTTTTTTTATTTCTTTAAAGTAGAACGAATTTTTTTTTTTCGAAACAGGAAGTTTTAACTTCCATCAACGTTGTTTTATTATTTTTTGACAAGATTCCCCCCCCCCTTTTCATACCTAGTAATAATTAAGGAACTTTGTGAAGTGGATTTATATATATATATATATAATTCTATTGATATCTATTCTAAAAACCATTTACATTTTGTATGCAATTTCAATAATTATCAATTTAGCTTTGCGTTTGGCCTCAGTTTTAGTGCGTGTATTATTTTTGTAATATTTAACAAAATTTCTATTTTTCACAACGAACATTTTTCAAACCAATAGCACCACCAAATGTCTTTATGGTGCTGTTGTTGTCGTGTATGACAAAGTACAAAGGTGTATATAACAAAATAAAGATATAGAAAGGAGTCAAATATTGCCAAAGGCGTGAATCACTGCCGTGGCAACATCATGGCACGATCCGAGTATAGGATGTCCATGCTGTAGTCATTGTCTATTTTAAAAAGGGCACCAACAATGGAAGGACAGCTAAAAAGGTGGTTATTGTTGTTGTAATTTCTCGGCTATAATTTAATTCTGGCAGCGAGAATTTTTTTCGTGGGTTTGAGCAGAACTTTTGTTTTTGCGACTGCGTTGGCATCAAAGACCATAGTCAAAGAAGTTACAGGTTCAAGTGTTCTGGATTCATTGGCAAGGAAATCGGCCATCTCGTTCCCCTCGTTGTCAACATGGGCCGGGATCCACTGGAGGGTGCATGATTTGCCCAATGCACCAATGGAAAGTAAAGAGAATTGATTTCTTGGGTGAGTCCCATTTTTCCTTTCTTGATGGCCTCAAGAGCAGATCTACAATCGGCTTTATGGTACTATTTGCTCATTTTGAACGAAATCATTAATTTATTAATTTCATAAAATAACTACTCCTATCCGCGAGTATCCTACCAATCCTCTTGGGAAAAATATTTCTTTAAATATTGTTAAAATTTTCTCCCGAAGAAGAAGACATGGTTTATGAAACGAAGGATGTGATATTTAAGCATTAACTTTTAGGTACGAGTGGTTAGTGGTTAGAAGGTTAGCGATTAGCTGAAAGTAGTTGCTCGACGACTAATCGTTGAATAATTAAAGATCGTTAATTGACGATTTAGTCAATAAGTAGGATTAGATTTATCGACTAGAAGTCGAATATTTGAGAACGGAATTACGATTAGTCAGAACGTATATTACCAAAACGTTCTAAGAATAAGTGAATCGATTCATATTTAAATATTAAATATCTCTTCTACCTCGCTTTTGCTCCAATACTTAATTAAAGGTGCATTTCCTACCCTGGGTCATTCGAATTGATTGATAGAATAATAAAATGGATTCATTCTGATTATGGCAGAGCTTTATTCTAACTCCCTAACACCGATGGACGTGAGAGAACATCCATCACACCCTTTCATCTTTGTGATTGTGTACTTATTTTTATATATGTTTGCTTGAGTTCTCTTATTGTAAACATACT
The DNA here is from genome assembly GCA_019973975.1 of Trichonephila clavata. Lineage (NCBI taxonomy): Eukaryota > Metazoa > Arthropoda > Arachnida > Araneae > Nephilidae > Trichonephila > Trichonephila clavata. The sequence goes on from BMAO01022947.1 coordinate 20,144, forward strand.
TATATACCTGCAGGCATAAAAATAATTTTTGACAATTGTTTTTTTTTAAAGTTATATAATCTACTTTAATACTTAGCTGATTTAAATAAAAAGTAAATAATGACTTTTTATTTATAAAAAAAAAATCTGTTCTGATTTATTTTCAACTTGTTTTCTCTTAATGTATAATGATTGATTTACAAACTCGGTAAATTTTTTAAGAGTGCAAAAGTATCCCAAAATATTTATCTAGAATTCTAGAATAGCAAACATATTTCACATTAGTGTATAGCATAATGTTCTTAAAATTGTATAGAAAACTCAATAAATACGTTATTTTAAAATCCATTCACCGTTACGGCATATGAGACAAAATACGGAACGTAATTTAGACAAAAAATGTATGGATTGATTCAAATATAAATAAGTAACATTACAAAATATTTCGCTCTCTCTATATCAATATCGTAATAGAATTCCGGAATGGATACTGGTAATTGACCTTGTTATTTTGCAGCAAGTGATATAATGGGGACTAATGTAGATCAGGACATACCTAGGGTAACCATACGCAGTGTCGTACACTAGGGTTGCCTTGGGGACTCAACTAGATATGTCGTAAAGGGCATGGACCAAATGGACCCGGGTCCAGGGCTTCAACCTTGGTGGGAGCCAAGTCTCGTTTTCGACCCAGCCTCAAAATCAGGCTGCGAATAATTTTAATGGTCGAATGTCATTCCCGAATATATTTTGTAGTATGTACCAACTGAAAACAGTGCCAAAATTGCATTATTATGTCATGTCTGCCGTCCGTGTCTAGAGTAATGATATGAGTAATGATGGTTGTCTGTAATGATGTCTATGATGGGGTAATCCCGTCATTATTCATTAGTCAAAAGGAGGCAGTCCGTTGAGTCATTTTGTTTCCAGATTTGTGAGATTATGAGTCACATACATTTATTTGTTACGGGTCACCTTTTGAAGGAATATTTGAGAAGGTAAGAAAATGTATTGTCTACTTTTAAGGTTGCACGTAGGACCTACTTTTGCAGGGCTTCATGAAATCTTAAGATGACCTTGGGTTCAACCCCCACTTATCATAGACCCAAACAGATTTTCAATTTTTTTCCTTAGAGATTACACTTCCACGTGTTTTTTAGAATATACCCCCCCCCATATAGGAGAAGTATGTGTACACCACCGACAGTAGCGCACACAGGAATTTTTCAAGGGGTGGGGGTCCAGGTTCTGAAGTCTACCACTCTCGAATCATGCTTCAATACGCCGGACAACATATTCTTTTTGATTTTTTAATTTTGGAGAACAAAAATTAATAAATTAATTATTGAATAAATAATTATCATTAATTAATTATTAATAGCAAATACTTTATTAAATTTTTCGTACTATATGCATAGGATTATAATCTATCGAAAAAAATCAAGGGCTTTGGGGGGGGGGCGGATCCGGACTCGATGACCCCCTTGTGTGTGCTACTGACCACCGAATATATGCCCTTTTTTGAGCGGGACCAATCTGATTTTAGGCAGCATGTCCAGCCGTTCTTGTCAAGCGCAGTCAAAATGTCTCCTTTTCAGAAAAAGAGAAATCTAATGTAACAATATCAAAAACACAGATGAAAAAACTCCATTCGTTTCTTGCAAATGCAAGTTGGTCAAAAGCCCTCAAGTTAATTTTAATTCTATTGACCTGGGGTGGAAGCATTACGTCGATCGCGATCGACCGGTGGACCGCCAAGACATTTTGGGGTGACCGCCTAAAACTTTTACCAGTTAGTAATTATATTCGGAAAATTCAAGATTGGCGGAGAGTACGAAGGCTGAGCTTTCTACTGATTATAACAACAAAAACTAACTTTAGATAAAAATGCTTTATTTTTTAAATGTATTTTGAATTCTTTTATAGTAAATGTATCATTTGATATAATTATATTTGGGGCTATTACTAGTAAGTTTGTACCTTGCGTTTTGCTTTAAACGCGGTTTTAAAGTTTTTTTTTTTTTATTTTAGTTCTGTAAGTATATATAAGTATACATATTCCGTGTACTTATTATTAAGTTATAATAATAACAGAGTTCCCTTACCTCACTACACCTACGACATTGGGCAGTAGCATACAAAAGAATTTTTAAAGGGAACGGGATCGAGGTTGAAGGTCTACCATTCTCGTACCATATTCCAACATGCAGCCAAACATATTGTTTTGATTTTGTCGATTGTCGGGATCAAAAAACAGCAAAATAAATTGCTGAATAAATAATTGACATTCGTTAATAAAAAAAATTACTAATATCAAATACTTAATTACATTTTACATACCATATACATGGGACTATAATGAACCGGGGAAAAAATGAAGGGTTATGAGGGAGGGCCCGGACCCGTGGACCCCTCCCCCACCCTTGTGTGTGCCACTGCCACTGGGTGGACCGCAACTCCCTGAAAGAATTACAAGTAGCCCGCCACCCTGGAAAAGTCTGCCACCCCTGCTACAGACAGAAGGTAAATTTTAAGATATCTGTCAGAAAACCGCATTCTTGTTTGAAATCAGCTCTAAATCTATCTAAGAAAATTAGTTCTTCAAAAAAGTGCACGACAAAATAAATTGTTTCATATGCTCACAAAAACTATGTGAGGGCTTATACGTTTTTTTCTTCTTTCTGAATAGGACATACAAATAACCGGAAAGAACTGAATGACCACGTTAGTTTTCCCGCTTAATTTTTTCTCAGTAATGGCTCTATCGCGAGAAAAGTCCTCAACATCTAATTTAAATATCTTTTGCAAAACTGAAATTTGAATTTAAAACTATAATGGCTTCTAGTTACCACGGCTTCATTAAAACTTGAAACGTTCTTTCCGCTCCAGAAAACTTCTTAAAAAAAATGCTACCTGTGAAGAAATGCTCAATTTATGGAAAACCCCATTCATGCAACGTGGAAATGCAGGGGTAGGTGGCGAAAGGGTCTGCCACACCCTTCCAACCTTTCCACTTTAAGCGTCATCCATCTAACTCTTGTTAAACATCCAGGTTTCACCCCGCGTGCCTCTTACCTGCCTATGGATACAATCGTCTGTGTGCTTACCCCCTGCCCCAGTCGTACTCTTTTTTTTCTTTTCCTGCTTTCTCCATTCGAGCGTAGCCATTAACAAAAGTACGCTTAGAAATTGTTTGTGCTGTGTTGGATGAGAAAAAATAGTTAGCATTGAAATAAAGTTAGCGGATTTGTTGAGTGAAATTTTGACACTGTTTTGTTTTCTTTTTCGCCCAAGTTATAAATGTTTTTAAAAAAATAAAGTGTGCTTTTACAATGAAGGAAAATTGTTTATGCTTACGATGGGAAAAAGAAAGGTAGAAAGATCCGCGATGGATTTAAATTAAAAAATTTTAATGTGTCCAAATGGATGCAAGTTTGAATAAACATACAAAAGGTAAATCATAAAGAAACAAAAGGAAAATCATAAACAAATATTTTCAATTAAAAAAAAGGATAAATTTATTGAAGTTTTTCGAAACGGAAATGTAACTGCAGCAGCCGAGTAGCCATGATCGGGAACTCCTGACCGGCATTGTCGAGTCACAGATTTGAAACCTATTGCCAAGGACGTCTTAAGGAATGGGCTAACTGGCCTAGGCTTCAATAAGATAATGATCCAAATAAATTAAATCGTGAAATACTCTTCCTGGACATATTCTCCGAAAAAACGGAATTTTATACTATGTGCCAACCAGTAGTGCACACAAAATTTTTTCAAGGGGAGAGTCCATGAATTCAAAGTCTCCTAACTCTTATACCTCAAAAGAACACCAATTGATTCTTCTGATTTTGTCAATTTTTTTACAAAAAACAGTAAAATATAAATTATTGAATTAATAATTGGCATTAATTAATAAAATAAATTGTTAATTACACGTACTTAATTAAATTTTACGTTATAAATATATAGGATTATCATCAATTCGAAAAAAACTCAAGGGCTTTGGGGGTGTCCGGACCCCAGGACACCCCCTTCGTGTGCGCCACTGGTGCCAACTGATCAACATTTAGAAATTACATTATTATGTCATGTAGGCCTAAGTCCAGGGATGTCTTAAGGCCTGGGCTCAGGGCCTCTTTCATAATGGGGGCCTCATCTTGTTTTCGACTCAGCCTTAATAAGATCATGATTCGAATAATTTTAACGGTCAAATATTATTTCAGGTTGTATTCCCCGAAAAACTAGGAATTTTGGACGATATGTTAGCTGGCTACATGTAATAACCGTCGTCGCTTTATATGTTTAGGCCTACCACCATACACCAGTAGCGCGCACAAATATTTTTCAAGGGGAGGGGTCCATGGTTGAAAGTCCCCCAACTCGTATCATACTCAAGAAAAAAGTCAATTGATTCTTCTGATTTTGTTAACAAAAAAATAATAAATAAATTATTGAATTAATGATTAGCATTAATTATTAAAATAAATTGTTCAAGTACTTAATTAAATTTTACTATATATAGGATTATAATCAATCGAAAAAAACTCAAGGGCTTTGGGGGGATGTCCGGACTCCCAGGGCCCCCTTGTGTGCGCCACTGCCGTACACCATTATTACTCATTCATTCAAAAGGCGGCAGATGGTCAAGCCAAATTTGTGTGATTGTAAGTCATGCACATTTATTTGTTTCCTTTTTCTTATGAGCATTTGACAACGTATGCTATGCACTGTCTACTTTTATGGGTTACAGGTGTGGCCTGCATTTGTGTAGGGGCCAGGGTCTACTTTTGCGTAAAGCCCTAAGGCCTCGAGAAGTCTTCAGACGTCCCTGCTTAAGCCTACCGCCATAAATCGTCATCACTCTTTTAGTCGAAAGGTGACAGTCGGACGAATCGGTTTGGTTTGTTTTTTTAAGCTTATGAGTCACACACATTTATTGGTTACGGATTACCATCTGTTTGCACAAATATTTGACAACATATACTATTTACTTAAAAGGTTCGTAGGTAGGCTTACTTTTTCGTAGAGACCCTGAGCTTCGACAATTCTTACGATGTTACTGCCTGAAGCAAATGAAAATCCGCCGTGTTGTGGAACTTATGCACGTTAGCGCCGAATCTTAAAATTCTCATGTTGGTGTGGTATAGAAAGAGGAGGGGGGGGGCAACGCAGGTATCGTCTTTGTCAATAAAAACATAGTTTAAGAAGTCCGTTGGCTATAACCCTTGTATTACTTCAAAGTACGACATTAATAAACAGTCAACCTCCTTAACGCATTTTTAAGACAAACTTTGACTTCGGCTCTGCATCAGATACTTAAATTTTAAAAAAAGTTTCAGAAATATGTCTAACATTCAAATTAGAATTAAATTTTTGTAGTTTTTTATTCTCGTACGAAGTATTGATAATTTATAAAACTAAACTCAGTGGCAGGCCAAGGGCTATTGTGCCCATCTCAATTTTTGTGATCTTGGGCACTGAAATGCATGGGCAAGTTCTGTCAGGTGATCAGTCTGACGTGAAACCCCATTGTTTAATTCCCAAGCAAGCTCTTGGTACTCATTTATCGACCCACTGAAGGGACGAAAATGGATGGTTCCATCTTTTTACGAATTATTTGGTCTCTTATAAATCCTAGTTTTCGAGAGAGAGAGAGAGAGAGAACGATTGCTAAACCATATTAAATTGCGAATAAAATGTTTTATCCTAATTTGACGTAGTGTACATTATTTCATTCAAAGTTTCAAATAAAAGCACTCTTGGATAACCAGATTTGAGAAATAGAATGTAAAACGAAATAAATGTATTTAAGATAAAAAATTATATTTGAATAAAAAATACATTAACAATTACTTGGAAATTACATACATATACTTAGATTTAAAAATTTTAAGATTAGAATTTATACATGCATACTTTAATTTTTATTTTCTAATTATTATTCCGAGTACAAATTTTTTTAAATGGGATTAAGTATAAAACTATGCTTATGTAAGCTAACCTTGTTCGATAAAACGTGACACTCTCTTCAACATAACGATAAAGGGATTTAAATAAATTATAAAAGTTCCAGTTATTTGCTAAACTTGAAATTTATTCTACATTTTGACAATATTTATTAATTCATTGTAGATTATATTCTCTATGGCTGCTTATCATTTCAAATTTAATTTTGTATTCACTGCAGGATACGATATTATAATTTTAATCCGTAATTGATTTTTTTTAAAATAATAAATTGCTATTTTATATAGTGTGGTTTATCAAACGGCGTTTATGTGTTTCAAATTCATAAAACTGTACTGAGAATTTGCGATAAAACTCAAATTAATTCATATTTTTAATTAACATTCTTAACCCTACTTTATCCTCATTAAGTGTCTTAATTTTTAACAATTAAAACGGCTGCAATTTCTTCTTAAATATTGAAATACTTGAGGGGGAAAAAAACCTTAAAGATGAATATATATATATATATATATATAATATTTAGAATTGCACAGAACTATGTCACATGAAACCTGCATGCAAAAGGGGGGGGGGCAACAAAAAAAAAAACGAAATGATAAAATCTAGGAATGCCTTTAAAAATGAGAATATTTTAAAGAACAATTTAGAAAGAAAAAATTATATTTAGGGGAAATTATACTATCTTTCTTTAAAATTATATTGATGCCGGCTGTTTGGCGTAGTTGGTTTGTCACTGGCCTTGTACGCCTAAGGTCGCGGGCTCGACCTCAGCCCAGTGGCCGTGGTAGCCAAGTGGTCTAGGTATCGGATCATGGCTTGCGTGTCATGAGTTCGATCCCAGTACCACTGAAGACCCGCCGTGTAGGGGAACGATGCACGTTAAATCTGTCGAGAGCTCAAATGTCCTCCGTTGGTGTGGTGTGGTAGTTAGGAGAGGGGGTGCCAGCTCAAGTGTCGCCCGCGTCACTTGACCATGTTTCAAAATTACGCGGACCGTCAAAAGCCCTCGTGTAGCTGAACAGCTTGACGTTAATATTCACTCACTCACTCGACCTCAGCCAAGGTCATGATGCAGAAAGTCGACAGCGTCCATGTTGTATGATTATGCGGCATGTAAAAAAGCACTTGTGCGTGCCTGTTTGTAGTGGCTTGGGTACTCTAGGCAAAAAACTAAATTCGGTTTTACATCGTCATAGCTCAGGTGCCTACCTGGGGAGAAAACTGGGTGCCAAAATTTCTTGGCAATTGGCATTCCACCTATATGGTGTCGCACTATAAAGATATACCAACTCCGGGAGAATGGACTAGGTCTGTAATGGTAAAATACAAATCCGCAGTCCATTAGAAATATATAGGTAAGACATCTCTGAAGAAAACTATCTGTGAAAGAATTTTTTAAAAATGTATTTAGGAAGTGCAACTTCAGCGATATCATATAGAACCCCATCAAATTGATTATCACCATTTAAAACAGTTCTTTGCCAATAACTTTCAGGCTGCTTTAGAGAGAGAATCAATCAACATTTTACAAAATGGCTGCATACATATATCTTAACAATTGCTCAATTATTGGCAAGTTTTCTGAACATTTGTTTTCTAAGAGCTTGCAGAGTGCATTTGTATTTCAACTATTAACGGTCATCATTATCATGGTCGGCAGTTTTTAAGGTTAGTTGCATATTCTAAAGTTGGTCCTATTCAATCGCATGGATTGATCGAGTTTTTTCTTTACTCGCTTAATGGAACGGGGCCTGGTGTGGTATGGAAGTTTGGAGTTTATATACCAGATAGAATATGGTCTTGGATTCTTGACACGTTCAGAATTATAAAGTCTGTCGGCAGTAGTCCTCATTTTGCTTCAGTGTGCCACTAATGCATAGTCAAAATTAAATAAAAGAAATAAATGTTAAATTATTGCGTAGAATTTTTTCCATTTTGGAGGCATTTATAAAAGTTCAAAGCTTGTTTTATCGTGTATCATTTCACCATTTACAAAAATCTGTGTTCATTAACCTGGTTCTCATAAAAATCGTATAAAGAACAAAACTTTTTATGTGCGTGAGATTTTGAATGCAGCATTAATATATTAATCCTCAAACGGACACCCCGATATAGTTTTAATAAGTTCATATTAAAGCCGTACCATATTAGTATATCGAGCCATCTATTATATTACCTGAAGCAGTATGCTCCAGATCAAATTATATAGCCTTGTCAGTTTCGGTCCATCAGTCATGGCTTGCCCATTTGCTCAGGAATTGTTAATTTATACTTCTCAAATAATCAATTACATCAACCTTAAATAACACATCACTAAGTGGTGAATAATATTGGCCCGCATTTCGTTTGCTTAATGTAAAATTAAAGTGGATTGACCTCTGGTTTATACAAATAAATCACCATCATATGATTTATATATAGGTTTAATATTTAAATGCCTCCAATCCATCGAGCAATTCGAAACTAATGTCGTAATTAAATGCGAACTATTTGAACAAAGAATTTGCTTTTTGCCCTCCCAGTATATATATATCGTTCAAATTTTTAATCGTTAATAAAAATACTTTCTATTCATCCATTCAAGTTCAAAAACATTTTTTTTAAACTTGTAATGGAGGGCGCTTGATGTTAATGCAGTTTTTCAAATATTAATTCATTAATTAAATTAAAAAAAGAATAAATGTAACAAAAATAAAATAGTCCAGCAGCATATATATAGAAAGGGAAATTGTTCGTAGTGTCTGTGTAGGGCAATGAATAGCGCGTTGGACTTCTAACTCAAAGGTCGTGGGTTCGAATCCCACCTGAAATGGCCTAATTTCTGAGAATGTGATTTCTTTTTCTATTTTATTAGAATAGTTAAATTTAATTAAATGAATAAATAGTAACAACACACAAAAAAAATAGTTCAAAATCATATATAGAAAGGCAAATGGAAATTTCACGGATTGTTCTTTCTATTTT
>BMAO01022948.1:0-17685 GCA_019973975.1 Trichonephila clavata
GAGTAGATTGAGTTCATTAGGTGGGCGGGGCGAAGCCTGGCCATTGGGGATGCAGTAAGTGAATTTAATCCACAACAAATGAAGAAAATGCTTTGACTGAATGAAAAAATCAGAAAGCAGCTCTTTTGATAGCTTCATAAAGATGAGGAGGAAAATTTGAAAAAATTAAAAATAGATCAGTGAAATTGTTTTTTCACAGGCAAAATAAGGAATTTTGAAAAAAGCGAGATACCGGAAATCGAACCCAGGCCATTCAGTTTGAATACAGATGCTCTAACCAGTGGAACGCTAAAGAAAAAAAAATCTTAACACTTTTATCACGAGATTTTTCTTTATTTATTTACCTAAAAATCCATGGCTGGCCATACCCGAAAAAACCCTACTATAAAACAATTTTCCGACTTTTTTTCTCTTTTATGCTAACATAAAAACCATTATTACAGCAAATAAATAATTTCGTTAGGCGAGCATATAAGATGATTCAACCGGTGCATACGGGAAAGTATGAATTCATATTTTTTATTTTACACCGGCAAGGCCTTAAAATATTCTAAACGTCTTGAAATTTGAGGATATGTTTCGTTTTTCTCAAAAATTACAATTTAAATAGCCAGTGGTCACTTATTTTTAACACATGACGAGTATACTCATCATGACACAAAATCCTACAACTTCTCCATGACGAGTATATTTGTCAATCACAGTTAGTTGTTTAATAAATGGGAGGTTTTTTTTAAAACTATTACCATTTTTTTTTACTTCATTATTATATGCTGTTAATAATTGTGCTAAGTATTTTAATATGGATTAGCGTTATCAGTAATTTTATATATATATATATTTACATACTGTACAAGTTTCTACTAAATTTATGTGTTTTATTTCAACATTTGCAAAATCAAGACTGTCTCGTCCCTTTTATAAGTTTCACTTACATGTAACGGAATCTTGGAACTCGATTTTTACCCACTAAAAAAGATCGGATTCATTCGAAGTTTCGCACACTTGTCAAGGACCGATGACAATACAATAATTTTTTTCCATTGTCCTTTTCAGGATAATCAGATTTAGCGACAATTCCATACACAACTTCCACACACACACAGATTTGCAACTTATTGCATATTGATGCCGCGCTACTAATATTTTCTTTAAACTAACATCTTAACTACTACTAAGGATAGATTATTTAATTTAATCTGCATCATGATAGTGGCTAGTACTTAAAATGAGTTATTGAGACAATGCAACACTAATGACATTACTCGCTTTAAAATTAAAATTCATTAGTTTATTTCTATTAAAGAATATCCACATTACGAAATTAAGATTAAAAAAATTACAAACAGTTAAAATTCCACTTATCTGAAAGGGAAGCGAGGTGATGGGAGGTTGGCCTGGCCCATGGACGGTGCGAAGTTTCCAAAAAATTCAGGGTGTTTAGTTTACATTATTGACATCAAAATCTGCCGAGAATTCTCTCAACTCCTGTTTTTAAGTGAGGGCAAATTACCCCTTTTTGCATCCGCATGCCCTTCGGTCTCGCCTAGTCATTGGTCAGAAACCAAGCGCAAAGTTACAAAAGCTGAAAGTCTCTCCAAATTTATGAGTCCATTCAACTTTCATGACCGTTGACAACCTGAGCTGGGACCCCCGATTCAGGAATCCGACCACTTCCTGTAAACAAGGGAAATACACAAATTACATGTGTCTTGGGGCCCATCTTCAAACCCGATCAGCATCCAAGCTTTCCAGCCTCAAAGCCTCCATCACTCCTCCCCCCTTTCAGACTCACAAACACCTGGAAAGAGAGTAAAAAGAAGGAAAAAAAATTAACACATTTGCAGTAGAAATATAATACTGAAATGGGAGTGATTAAATAACAATAGTAATAGTCCAACAGCGAGCCGGAAATGTGTCTTCTTGACGCGACGAAATCTTGGAATCACAACTGCAGGAGAGAGAAAAAAACTGGAGTAGGGGGATTCCTTGATCCTGACGATTGAGCTCTTTAGTGACAAGTGCAGTAGGAAAGGCTGTTGTGAGGGTGAAGAATTAACGACACGTATGTCCTGCCGTTTGACGAATTGAAGAGGGGTGGAAAACACTGCGCTGGAAGAATGTAGCCGTTGTAATGGGTAGCATATTGTCGAATTCTCTTATTGACGCCGCGAGCATTGTAGGAACCTTTAAACGTTTGTCTCCTCCGATCCCTCATGTTGGAAGTCGTAAATCGTGAAAACTCTAGAATCCGATGAATGTGGCTGGCCTGTCATCCTGACGCCATGGCGAAGGCGAAAAATGTCATTTCCTGTGATTCGTGAGTTGCATCCTCTCCCGACCTGAATAGAAAAAAAAATACTTCCAAAAGAGATTATAATAAGTGCGGAAAATGTTCTACAAACACAACACGTGAACTCATTATTATTTTTTTTTTTACTTTCTTCCTCCCCAATAAATTCTTGACCAGTAGGGACTTTCGTTTGAATACCACACCGACCATCCCCTGCCTCCGTTTCTGCCAAACAAATGTAGTACAATAGAACGACTTGTAAAGAGAAAAAAAAATTTCCATAAAAATCGAATTTTGAGATGAGATCTGGGCTACCGCAGAATTTACACAAAAGAATTGCACACACGAAAATATTGAAACAGTATAATTGTGTCCATAATACAGCAGCGATTAATATCTAATATACACTGGTGTGCAAAAATTAAGGACGAAGTCGAAAAATTAGCTTATCAGCTGAACGAAGAGGCAGAGCGGACAGAAAGACCAATCAGGAGATTAAGTGAGGTGATGTACGGTAGCACATGCGCAGATATGCAGGTAGACGTAATGGGGGAGCGTCTGAGTAGTAAAGCATGTTGTCGGTTTAAGATTAGTATTTCTGGCAAAGAAATTGCACACCATATAGCAGATAAAATCACACCGAGTTGCTGCCTCAGCGAGAAATGGCGAATAATCAATCTGTTAGACGACATCTGGATGCTTTTACCCGAGGGCGAATCATTGGGAAGTTGGAGGAAGGTCGCAGTGTGACAAGTGTGGCTGCAGAGTTCGGAATTTCTCACAGCATCGTTTCACGACTTTGGAGACAATTTCATACTACAGGAACAGCTATCCGGGGGTTCAGTAGTGGTCGTCCACGAGGAACCACACCCGCAGATGACCGGTATATTGCCTTACAGGCCAGAAGAAACAGGCGGCAGACAGCGGGAGAAATCGCTAGACACACGATACAGGCGAGTGGACGACCGATATCGCGTTTTACCGTGACCAGAAGACTGCACGGTGGTGGTCTGTTTGCACGACGCCCTGTACGGTGTGTACCTCTAACGCCTGTCCATCGGAGAAGGCGTTCTCTGTGGTGCCGGGAATACCGGAATTGGAGAGACAATGAATGGGGACGAGTACTCTTTACAGATGAGAGCAGATTCAGTATGAGTAGAAATTCTCATCGCATACTCATCTGGAGAGAGCGGGGAAGCCGCAATCATCCTCGAACATCATTGAAAGGGACAGGTATGGAGGTGGCGGTGTTCTGGTTTGGGGAGGCATCATGCTTGGTAGTCGTACAGACCTTCACATCTTCGACGCAGGTTCAGTCAACAGGACCCGTTATTGTAACGAGATTCTTCTTCCATATGTGCGTCTTTTTAGAGGCGCTATGGATACGCAGTTCCTTTTCATGGACGACAATGCACCATGTCATCGCACAGTAGCTGCCGGATATTGAACGTATGGATTGGCCGGCACGATCTCCGGATCTCAATCGCATCGAGCATGTATGGGATTTTCTAGGCAGACGCTTGGCAGCTCGTACCTTACCACCAGTAATGATTCCGGAGCTTCGATTGGCGCTGCAAGACGAATGGGCAGCAATGCCTCAACAACTCATTGACACCCTCATTCTCAGCATGGGCAGACGTTGTGAAACTTGCCTAGCAGTCAGGGGAGATCACATCTCCTACTAAAGACCGGATATTTCTTGCTGGACACCCATCACAGGGATGTTTCGGCCTTCAGTCGCATTGCGCTCCATGCTACTTTTTCAATAAAGCTTCTTTTTATCCCTCTGATTTCTCTTTTAGTAAGTGTTGCTTACATTACTCATGTCCTTACGTATTGGGGATCTTACGGTATTAAATGTGTTGATTTGGAATGCTTTTGTACAAAGTTATATTGAAAAAACCGTCTCGTCCTTAATTTTTGCACACCAGTGTATATATAAAACAAATGATATATATGAAAATACAAGAAGTAGATACTAAAAATAAATTAAAAGTAAAAAAAACTTTTTTAAGAACAAGCTTTTATTTAAACGCGCTAAAAAGAATAAAATAAACTTTTCCTTTAAAACTTTTTTTGCTATCAACTTATAACGTCATTACACAATTTATATGATATAAAAGCTTGTCGCGAGATTTAAGTACTCGTATTTACTTAGTTTGAATTTTTAAAAACTAAAATCAATCAGGTCAAGTTATTTATTTTACTTGTTTATCTACACAGGTAAATCTCGCGACAAGCTTTTATATCATATAAATTGTGTAATGACGTTATAAGTTGATAGTAAAAAAAGGTTTAAAGGAACAGTTTATTTTATTCTTTTTAGCGCGTTTAAATAAAAGCTTGTTCTTTAAAAAGTTTTTTTTACTTTTAATTTATTTTTTACTTTTTAGTTATCCCTGGAGGTTTCTCAGCCTGTTCAACTCATTGAACGCTGGTTCGCCATCCCTGGTTTAGCTGAATTAATACGCAAAAGGGTATTAGACTAAAAACACAATTTTTTTAAATCCGTAATTTTTAAGCAATTTTTTCAACCTTCGTGCAGATTTTGGGTAACATTGTTCTACACACGAAAAATAAAGGTTTAGTGAGATTATCTTCATAAATGACAAAGTTATTAAATGTTTAATTAAAATTTTGACTATTTTTGAAGCACTTAAAGAATATATTATTAATTTGAAACATTTTGAAGATAAGGGATATATTTCTCTAACATATTAGAAGAAAATTTTAGTTATTTATTAAAAAACTTCAAAAGGCATTTAAATATTTGTATAAATCAATAAAATGCTTAAGATTCAAAACGCATTTTGTAATCAAAAAAGAAAGTGTTATCAAATAATGATAATTTTTTGCTGGACATTGAATATCTTCTACGTAAGAATCTATTTTTTTAATTGCTCAGGTCATCCTTAGAAACTTGATTTTGAAAAAATAATTAACCATCGCATTATTTTTATACAGTCAGACCTCCATGTACGAACCTCTATTTTGGGAATTTCTCTACTTTAAGAACTTTTTCCTGGAACCAAGCACATATTACTCTTTTTTTTCTGTCTTTATTTTTAAAACATTTCAAGTCATTTTGCAAATTATTCTATTTTGGCACATTTTATGGATATCAATAACCTTGAACTAGTTTTACAATGTGCCTAACTCATCTAAAGAAACAAAAAATTGCCGTAATTTTTCAAACAAAAAAAAACTCAAATAAAATTAACAGATTCTATTTGTAATTAAATTTAAGGACACATGTCGTAGTGTGTGCTTAGATTACTGGGGATAAAATGAGGTATATTTAATAATGAGGTAAATTACTTGTAGGCTTAAAATTAGAAAATTTCTTAAAAAAATTCCTTCATTTTAATTATAAAATTATTTTTTTAATCGAAAATTTATTGCATTTCTAGATAATATTTTTCTCTTATTATTTTCCTAGCGGATTCCTTTTTGATGGGTAAGATACATAAAAAAATGATCTTTCCGATTCTGTAATTATTTTTTGTCTGAGTTTCATAGATTAAAGTTAAATACATTTTTTAAAGAATTTCTTCAATACTCCATCTCAGTTTAACTTGGCAGCGTTGAGAAAGGTATACAATGTACCAATCTACTTGAAAAATAGCTCTACTTTTTTGTTTTGAATTTAAATCCAAGAAATAGATAGAAATTTGTAAAAAAATTGCATGCGTTGTAGAAATTAGATTATTTTTACGTTGTAGAAATGTAATTACTTTTTAGACAAAGTTAATTAATACTGTCAATAGCGCAACGTTATGAAATTCCAGTTTGGCTGAAAACCGATTTTCGACGCCAACTTTTGTCATTGTTGTAACAATAAAATTATTACAACAATGCAGATATATCCAAGTTGGCGCCCAAAACTAGTTTAACGTTTTTAATTAATATCTTTTTAATTAATTGCAATATCGGAATATAAATGGTCAAAACATTCATTGTCATCCAAACTAAACGTGTATACAAAATTTCAGCTCAATGGGAGGAAGATATCAGCTTCAAAATTGAGTTGCAAGATTCCACCCGAACAAATTACATACATACATACATACATTGTAAGTTAAATAAAAGCTTTTGAAAAAATTAAAAGTAGAAAAACTTTTTTAAAAATAAGCTTTTATTTAAACGCGCTAAAAAAGAATAAAATAAATTTTTCTTTAAAATTGTTTTACTATCAACTTATAACGTCATTGCACAATTTATATGATATAAAAGCTTGTCGCAAGATTAAAGCACTCTTATTTACTTAGTTTGAAATTTTTAAGAAATTGAAATCAATCAGATCAAGTTATTTAATTTACTTGTTTATTTGCAGAGGTAAATCTCGCGACAAGCTTTTATATCATATAAATTGTGTAATGACGTTATAAGTTGATAGTAAAAAATTTTTAAAGAAAAATTTATTTTATTCTTTTTAGCGCGTTTAAATAAAAGCTTGTTTTTAAAAAAGTTTTTTTACTTTTAATTTATTAGAAAAGCATACTAAATACTATTAATGACATTTGCGTATATTGGATTGAAATTTTCATTTATTACAAGTTTCTTTAAAAGGCAAATACAATTTCTATGTATGAAATATTATTCAAATAGTTGTAATAATAAATAAATTTTCTTCAAGAACATAATGCATTTTTATGTGGAAACATCAATTTTTTTATTGTAAAACACAACAATAAATTTCTAGTAACTACAACTAGTTATTAGACAGCTCATACAAGACTGAAAGGAAATATGTTCTAGTAGATTGTAAAGAGAAAATACTTGATACAAAAATTGCATTGAATCAAATTGAACGCGAAGCTACTTTAAAATCTTGACGGAGCGAAATAGAACATACTAACGACATAAATTGAATGACCAAATATTGGAATATTTTTCTACCATATATATATATGTAAATTTTTATCTCTCTGTATATAGCTTGGAGGAGTTTTTGAATTTAAAGAAAATTTTAACAATATTTCAAGAGACCGAACTAAAAAGAAGCTATTTCACTTCGAATTGAACTGATATTAACTTAGATCAAAACTACCCAGAAAATTGTTTCTCACCTCTTGTGTATTTTTTGACATTTTTCCAAATGTAAATAAAGTTTTATATGTATTTATTCAACTGAGTTCAAACACCCACGTGTTATACTTATTCAAAATATGACATTGCATAGAAACTCTTTACCGATGGTATTTCAAATACTGTTGTGAATTCAAATGTTAAGTAAAATTTATCATATTTTCTTATAAAGGTTCGAATTTTTTTCCAAATATATACCATTTAGTACATATATATATATATATATGAAATAGACGATGTTCGTTGGAATGGATTCTTTAAACTGATTGCTGAAGAAGTAGTCTTGAGATTAATTGAATCTGTTTATTATACATTTTGAGCACGTAAGACATTACAAGGACGATACAATACACTCACACACACAAACACAACAAAAAGCACAAAACAAGCTGCAGCCGACTACATGTTGAAGCAAACAAATACAGAAGCAAAAGAGGGAGTGGTCCCCAGGAATCTCGGTATTTAAAGGCTTCTCAAATCACATGATCTGAGTGGGTGGATAGTTGTAGTTTAAAAGACTCTCGTTAGGCGGCGGATTAACTTATTACTAAAACGTTGGTCCTGAAGGGATGGACCATTGGTAGTTAAAAGTTATGAAAAAGGATTATATTACTGGGAATTATTACATTTCCCCCCTCCGCAAGACACGTGTGTGCGCTGGGGCCCTTAGTACACACCCATATCCTACAGAGATATTAATTTTAAAATTTAAATTTAGATTAATATTTATTTTTAAATTTCCCTTCACTTTAACACATGAAAATGATTTGGAACAAGGAGAATATGTGGTAAAAAACTATGAAACAAATATGCATTAGTAAATTATAAATATAAAATTGCACAAAACAAAAATATCAAAATAAGATTATTAAATACCTAAAATAAAATGAAAACCGAAACTAATTTTTAAAAATAATTGTAAATGACACACATCCTGTAAAAGTTTTAGTTGAAACAAATGAAGTTAGTTCTTTCTAGTTGCCTTGCCCAAGTTAGCTAGACTTTGCAAGGTTGAGACGTGTCCGGACACTTGAAGATGTAAATATGCTAGGTCAGAGGCCTCAGTAGAAGGCTGTTGTATCTCGTTTGGGATATGTGAAACACTAGCAGGCTTCCCTATGCACTGGGAAGCAGAGTTTAGAGGTGAGTCATATATTGGAATGGAAGTTGTCACAATATTGGGTTTTAAAAGACAATGGTATGTGAAAGGAATTGTCCGTCGCAAATACTGCATGGAGATGATGGTTATGAAACAGTTATGTGCCACACCTTTCTAATATGAATTCACAAAAATATAATTCCTAAAACACAAAAATAATTTCTTAAAAATTTATCTAAAAGTGTATATAAGAGCACTGAGGGTGAAAAGAAACAAATTAGGATGACCCACGCCTTGCACAATCTTTGAGACAAGTTTTCCTTCTTATCGTGTATATGCAGCACAATAACTTCAAAAACAAAATTTCCCAAAACTGGAAATTGCAAGTCAACCAAAGAGATTTTTATTTTAAAAACTATTTATAACTTTCTTTTATGTATTAATTTTATTATGACAAAGGTATAAGTTTGGAGGCAATAGTATATTGACAATCAAAGGTGTATTCCCTTGAGGTACTCACTATGCACAATCCTTACAAAACCCTTATTATTTATTCTAAATGTAAACATTGCTTATTTATTTATTAATTTTCTCAGCCTAAGTGCTCTCAAAACCACTATTATTTCAAACACATTAAAGTTGTTCATTTTCATATCAAATAAATTGTTCATTCTAAAAAAGAGTAAATCGAATAGAAACCAAAAATTCTTAAAACCACATTAAACATATCAAATATAGTATCAACATAAAATTCTCAAAATAAAAATATCAAATCTTTGGTATTGATTCAGTAAAACACTGTAAAGTTATCAATTCTCATGTTAAATATAAAAACAAAAAATGATCAATATGAAATATATGCAGTTTACTTTCAAAACAAAACATAGCATTAAGTAAATTTAATCCGAAATTTCAAAAGGTAAAACCGAGATTCCTGGAAACGTTTTCACACACACAAAATGGTAAGTTTATAACAACATTCACAATAATATTTACGTGGAGTTCACTGCCCAATCAATTAATTTAAATGCAATCGAAAAATAAAAATTTGTTACACAATATTGAAAAAAACATTAGAATAAACCAAAAAACAGTACAATGGTGGTAGGGACCAAAGAATAATTTTTAAAAAATAAACGATGGGGGTATGACCCATAATATGGAAAGAAACTCTGGGGCAAAACCAGACACATAAAAAAAATTGCGGGGTAAGACCCGGCTTATAATAAAAAATGCTGGGTAAGACCAGGCTTTAAATGAAAAAAAATTATATTGGTACCACTACCCATAATACACCATTTCATATGGAAAACTTTAAAACTTAAATATTTTCAAAATATCTAAACCATAAATTAAAATCATTTCAAGATTTCGAATCAAAATAGATTATTAAATTTGCTTTCAAATTATTACGCATACTAATTACAAAATCTTTCTTAAACATTTTAAAATAAATTATTAATAACGAATGAGGAAAAATATATAATCAATTTAGAACTCCCAGATAATTTCAAATGTCAGAAGAAAAATGCACGGTTTATTGTATTGATGAAATCTTCAAGCTTCTTTAACACGCTAATCAAAAATCGCTGAGCGCATCATTTAACCTTTACGTTTCAAAACAAATACTTGTCGCACTTAAAAGGAAATATAATCAAATCTGGCTTTCAACACATTGAAGATAAAAACGTTTTCTTTTTTCACAATCTAGCGCACTTTGAAAATATAGATTGAAAATGATTTTTTTTTCCCTTCTTTTTCACATATTTATGATGAATGAGCAAATCCACAGATTTTTTTCTTTCTGGTGCATATTATTGCAGATTATGAACATTAAGATTTTCAGACGAAACTCAAATGGGAAATATTTTCTGTAGACGGAGTATGAAAACGGGGAATCACCGCATGTTGAACGTTGTTCTTGTAATCCCGTCAGGGCGTGGCAAGTAATTTCTTTCCCGCGAAGAACTAACCATCCTGGCGACTATTGAAATAAGACGATGTTCGTTGGAATGGATTCTTTAAACTGATGCTGAAGAAGTAGTCTTGAGATTAATTGAATCTGTTTATTATACATTTTGAGCACGTAAGACATTACAAGGACGATACAATACACTCACACACACAAACACAACAAAAAGCACAAAACAAGCTGCAGCCGACTACATGTTGAAGCAGACAAATACAGAAGCGAAAGAGGGAGTGGTCCCCAGGAATCTCGGTATTTAAAGGCTTCTCAAATCACATGATCTGAGTGGGTGGATAGGTGTAGTTTAAAAGACTCTCGTTAGGCGGCGGATTAACTTATTACTAAAACGTTGGTCCTGAAGGGATGGACCATTGGTAGTTAAAAGTTATGAAAAAGGATTATATTACTGGGAATTATTACATATATATACATACATATATATATACTAAGTGGTATACCCTTTCTTCGCTTGGGTGAATTGAAAAATTAAACAACACAGATTGAAAGATAAGAAAGTTTTTAATTAATTAATTTTACGTGAATTGCAAATTAAATTTTAAAAAAAAAAAGCTTTTGGTTACCTCAAACAAAAAAAAACAATATTTCTTCAATTTTAAGTCAGTGGATCTAATAGCTGATAAAAAGATTCTTTTTTTATTAATGAGCCCCTTACCTTTTTATGTGTTTATTTTTTAAAACACCTTTCTAAGCTGATTTCTGCTCAGCAAATTTTGTGTAATGGAAGCTTAAAATAGCGTAAACAATTTATATCTGGATGTGTAATACGTTAATATTACTTTCTGTTGTATTTATTTTATGTTAAAATTGTAATATTCGCAAGCAATGCCGTTCCTTACATTATAGTGACGATTCAATAGAAACATAGCGAAATCTTGGCATATAGAACCAAGTTAGCATCATTTTTGGCAACCATGTATTGGCAACTTGGTAATCGATTGAACGGTGCAGAAGTTGGTATGCTCTAGTGCCACTTGTGGGGAGCTGTAACATAGAGATTACACAAAAACCTTCTCCACAAAAAAATACATATGCATGCCAATTTTCATAGTGATCGGTTGAATGGTGTTGGAGGTCAAAACCAAAATCAATTCATATATATATATATAAATTGATTTAATTAAATTCATTTACAAAATTGTTATTAAATATAGTATGCCTATAAAGACATTCACAGAGTTTAAATGTAACATTTCACAACAGATTAATAAATATAACTTTAGTACAGATAAAAACATCTTTTTTTAATGATATTAAAAATCAGATTAAAAAATTACAAAATAAATTTATTATAGTTTATATGATAAAGTGCCTGGAAATTTTGCCTTCATTTGTAAATACTATTATAGTTTAATGCTCAACAAACATTTTGAAAATAATACAGCTTTTATTAGGTCATCAATTTCTGATAGAGAAATAAATAATCGAATTTTGGCTTTTCATAAACAATTAAAAATACAAATTAATAATAATTTTAAATTTCCACATGTATTTCTTACTCCTAAATTTCATAAAGATCTAGTAAAGTTTAGAACAGTTACTAATGGTTTTAATACATATATCAGTAAATCAGAGCAAAATTCTACATGAAATGTTACAAGATACAATAAATAATCTAAAAACTTCAGCCATTCTTAAAAATAGTACAGAACTTATTGCACAAATTAAGATAAAAGATATTTTCAGTATTTAGTTTAGATTTTGAAGATCTTTTTAAGCTCAATAATATTGATGATATGATAAAAACACTTGTAAAATTACATAAAGATAATTTGTTTAAAAAATGTCAAATATGATAGATTTGGTTCTCTACTTAGGTTAGTTCTAAAAGAGAATTATGTTTATCATAATGGTAATTATTATCAACAGATTAAGGGTCTACCACAAGGTGGCCAGCTAGCAACTGTCTTGCCAATTTATATTTACATTATTTTGAAAATAGTTTCACAGACAACTTAGAATTTTACTTTTTTCTTATATAGATGATATAATCATTTTTTGGCAAGCAAGACAACTTTATACCTAATATTAATTTTTATCCACAATATCTTAATTTAATACAGACAAATAGTAACAGTTACGAAGCAAATTTTCTTGATATAGAAATTAAATTAAAAGATTATAAAATAGTTACTAATATTTATGATAAACGAGAAGACTTTAATTTCAATATTATAAAAGTACCGCATTGGAGAGTAATGTGCATGTATCTATATTCAGAAATATTGTTCTTAATTACACACTACGCAATAAATTTCTAGTTTCTAATAAATCAGAAAAAATAAAAAATTATAAACATTTTACTAAATACTGTTTAATTCAAAACTACCCAATTAATTTTATTAATAGTTATTAAATAAAGAAATTCTAAATAGTAAGGATTAAATTTCCATAGTTTTAAAAGGTTTATATTATAGATTTATTATTCTTCCTAGATAGTTTTAAATACCCCCAGTTTCTAGTTTAGATAAAATTACTTTTTTAGAATTTATTATAACTTTTAAACCATATTAAGAGTCTCTAAGATATTGGTAGTATGTTTACATTTCTTATTTTATTATTTCTATTCTTTTCATACTTTTGCTAAGTGCTATTTTTCAGCCTTTGCTTTGTTTTGAAATTGTATTTGGGTCCAGAATCTGGCAATAACTTGTTTATTGTACTCAGATTTAGCGCGGGCTCTGCATTTCAGTATGCAATTTTTGGGTAAGTTACCTTTTCCTTATAATGGATTTAGATTTCCTATCCATTATTTCCAATTGGTATTTGCTCGGTATTATTAACAGAAAAAAGGGGAAGGTTGGCTGGCCAAAAAACATGTTCAACCCCACTTTTATACAGAAAGATTTTTTTAAAGAAAATTTTATGTATACAAGCTGTCCTAAGTCAGCAATGTTGATAATACTGAAGCATCCATTCTTTTATATTTTACTCTGTTATTTCAATTTTTCATATCTCCTTCTAAATTCTGTTGTCTTGTTATCTAGCAATTGTTATTCTTTTAAGTATTAATCATGTTAATTCATCTCTCTCTTGTAGAGAAATTTTGATTATATTTATATATTATATATATATATATCATATGTGTCTAACCATATAATATTTACGATTGCCTTTTCTGAGAAGGCACATTTGCAAGAAGAGGGAAAGATAGGCATCTGGAATCTGCAAAACATGAAGGCAGTAGTGACAACACAATAACGTGCAAGAGAAGCTTATAACGGACAAAGCGTTCTGCGTCCTCATTTGAAAAGCCCTCAACTGATTTTAATCAAAGAAGCTTTTGAAATCACATGATTTTTTTTTAATCTTAGCGTACCAATTGACCGAATCTGATGGCCGATGCAAGATTGCATCAATTTACCTCAAAAATAGTTCATCGTTTTCAATAGTTCACCAGAAAAAGGATCAACTTCATACTCTTCGTAAATTAGGATCATAGCAGCCACTAATTTACCATTTTCTGGAGTATAAAATGCTAGTAACAGCTCCAGAATGCTTGTAGTAAAAAAGAAATTAATTAATATTTCTTGTTTCGAATGGGCTATTTCTTGTTTTATTCCTCTGTTGCGTTCGCTACTCAAGTAAGTTTGTACTCTTCAACTTGTAAGCTAATGAGTTACTCAAACAATTATCCATAGTAATATTTCTCCCTTGATTATTTATAAACTCAAAGAGACTCTTCGCAACATCAGTTGCTTAGGTTGAATACCTTTAAATTATGCATGTTATCGTTCAGCATAAGTCTTCGAATTGTACCTGTAAATTGTCTGGAATCATATAAGGCAAAAATATTATATCAATATTTAACTGATTTTTCTAATAAAATATTTTTTCTGAATTTATATTTTTCTACATTAGCGGATACAGCTTTTTACATATCCTTTCATATATTCTGACATTTTCTAGGATGTTCCTTCAAAAACATTTTTAATGTGATCTTTGATACTCTTATATAACTAAAAGCAATAAAATTTGAAGAGAAATTAAAATTTATAAGTAAACACAGGAAAAATTAAACTAAATGTTGCCATACACACGTACACAAACACTCAAACAGAAACTAGTTGTTTGAAAGACTATTACATTTTTCGTTAAATTTGTCGAAAAAAACTTTTTAATAATTTGATTCTTTGCTTTAAATTAATTCTACAGTTTTACAAAAACACTTCTATCATGTATTCCAGACCATCATCTACCACTACTGCATCAGATAAGTGAATCGTCTCAAAGTTGCTTTTTAAGTCTTGAAAATGCCTCTATGTTTATTAAAAAGAGTTTCACACACACACACACACAAGTTATTTTTTCACCATTAAAATCCATTGCCCTTGTTGTTTTGAGTGAGTAATTTGCCTCTTAATATATAAACTATTGATTTTTCATGTACGGATACACAAAGCTATACAGTTAAATTAGTTCGAGTATATTTATATTTCATCGCTTTGAGTTTATGATTCATCAATAAGATGGTTTCAAATTTTATAATAGTCATTACAATCCCATGTGAACAAGTAAATGGAAATAAAGAGTATTTTTGGTTTAAAATAATAAAATAACGTTGCATTTGTCTGTAATTCCATAATTTATCTTATCTTCATTAAGGGAACATAGTACGGATCAATTGAACAAAATCGGTCAAAAAATCAAATCTATTTTTTAGCCTCAATTATTTTCTAGAAACTTTTCTACCAAGTCACAAAATTTAAAAGCTCTAAGTTTAAAAAACAGAGAGTAGTGATAACTTTTATGTTCGTTTTTAATCACATCCAATGGCAAATTAAACTTTAAACTGACTTATCTCAGAGAAACATAAAATAACTAGTTTGTGATCATTTAAAATAACAAGGCTTCTTTTCTATTGCGCCTAGTGCTTGGAAATTTTTTCACTTGTTGCTAATAGTACATGAAAAAAAATTGGTATGCATTTTTCAATCAAAGCAATACTTGTTTTTTAAAAAATAATTGAATTTAGAATTTACACATTTTTAAGGAATTTTCAATAAGCATTCATAAAAAGATGTATTGTAGAAATACCAATCATGTCATTGCAACTTCCCCCCACACACACGTACCAACTTTTATTATACATAATTTACGTACTTTTAAATCAAGTTTCATTTTGTACGTTAATTTTTGTAAGTGGAGGAGCATTTTAAAATCACTTCATAAGTTTCAAGTTTTCCCTTAAAAATTAAATGGTTAGCTTTTTCTCGAAACTTTGAGCACAAAATCTGTTTTACATCATACATACACATAGTAGGTAACCAAAAACATTATGAAAATCATTAAATTAAAAAATTTGAGTACATCGTACCATGTCCCTTAAAAATGATACTTATACATTTGATTTGCAGCTCTAATGACTTTAGAAATTTGTTTGAGGTTTTTTTTCTTTAACATAATCTTAAAAGCTTTTATGAACAAAAGATTTTTAAAAAACTATTCGTGTTATAATATACAATAATTCTAAAGCATTCTTGATGTACATGCATTTCTAAATATCAAGCTCAAAGTTACCATTTTGTTAGTCCATGGACGATTAAGCGATTACCACAACCCAAGCCGCCCAGGGAAACAGCAGAGTTTACCAAACTGTCGAGAACGCTCAAGAGATACACTCGTGACTTGGACACTGGGATCCCACACGCAAAGCCATCAATTACTTTTAGTTCACTCGTGGTTGCACAGAGTCTTTCATAGTAAATTATCGGATTTCTCTTTAGAATTCTCTGAATTATTTCTTTGAAAATGTATTTTGGGTTTGAAGAAACCTAGAGAATTTAGCTTATTCAATTTGCTAATTTGTTTGGACAATGTGGAAAAATAAATATCCTGGTTTTTATTTCAAACTTTCATGGCTGGGAAATTTAAAAATCGAAGAGTATATAAAGTGATAATTTATTCTTCTTTCTATACAACTTCTGGAAGTGGTTTATCAGTTGTATAATATTGCACTTAAATATTAGTAGTTGAAACACATGACGAGCCAGAAATATTACTACATCAAATTCTAATATTACCACTAAATAAACTCGTACTCTAATTAAAATTTACTTTGCTCACTTTTGGCACATACCTAATGCATTATACACGGTGTTTCGATACTTAACGCTAAGCAGTCATGAGGTGAAAGGTCGGACCGTATCTGTTCCGGGAAAAATAATAAAAAATTACCCTACACTTGGTTAAGTGACGACGAGCCCATTTTTGAAAATGTGGAAACTTGACACCGTCCATCACATCATTAGCAACTGTGACCCCAAATTTCACAAATTTGCGATTCATTTTTCACTAACGTAGTCTGACGTAGCCGTACTATTAATCGCAATCACAAGTTGGACAAAAACTTTTGATGGTTTAATTAAAATTAACGTTGTTTGTGTGACTCGGCGTTAAAGAAAAAAATGTCACCTAATTTCTATTCTCCATACAAAAAAAAACTATTACACACAACCTTAGGCAAGTTTCTCAAAAGTTGTCCATTTAGTTAAGATTCTGAAAAAATTCTTTTTCTCCCTATGAATAACAACCATGATAATTTTTTTTGTTTTCATAACATCTTCTTTTAAAAACAATTTAAAACTTTTTTAACTCAATCATATCATTCGGTATTTTGAAAGCAAATTCCACAATTTTAAGGCGATATGGTACCATCTTCACAATTTTTATTTTTAATATTTGATATTTGGTTTTAATTGTATTTCATGAAGGTTAAATTTAATAATAATTCCATAAAAAAACTTTTAATTGTTGCAAAATGTTTGTAAAGTTAAATTTTTAAGCATTATTTAAATCCCTAAGGCTTTTTTAAATGTATATCTTTTCTTTCAAACTTTTTTACAAGTACCTGATAATATACTACATAAAACTGAGTAGGGTTTTTTCAGCTGCTGCTCTTTAATTTTTTATTAACTTTTTATAAACTTCCAAAAATTCCCAAAAAAACATAAATTTTGATTTTGAAATTTTTTAGAAAAAGTACTAAACATGTTAGAGCTAATTCCATGCACAGTTTTACGAAACATACATTTCAGAACATGTATAATAATTTTAAACCCATACTTCAATTATCAAAAAAGACTTAGGGTTTGAAATAACAGTATATGTACAAAAATTCAACATGGAGAATATGAGTTTGAAGTTTTCATTCGATGAAAGATGAATAATATTCATCGAATAGTCTGAAACTTTTATGATAAGTTAATTAGCTTATTT
>BMAO01022949.1:0-45660 GCA_019973975.1 Trichonephila clavata
AAAATGTTAAAACTCACTTAATTTCAATAGATATGACAAAAAAGACTTTACTGAAATGAAAGTTTTCCATTTGTTTTGAATTCGTGGATCTAATGATAAGCAGATGGAATTTCTAAGAAACCCGATGGCTTTTCTTGTTAAAATCTAGACAGCTGAATATATTTGACAATCATAAATTTCAATCGAGTTAAAATAAAGAAGGCCTTTGTGTCTAATTATATTTTTCCTCCAATTTCAACGAACATCTTTGAATATATGAAAATGGCAAATGAATAGTTAAGACACAGTATAAAATGCTATTCCTATTAAAAATACTCAAAATATTGCTTGTATAGGAAAATGCTATTCCATATAAGTTTTCAATATTTTTTTACACTTCAGAATGCACTTTATTGCATTTAAATACTGATAGACTTTCATAGGACTAGGACATTTACAAATTTAAAGTAGACGAGAGTCTTATTGACTCTCCTTTTAAATAAAATATTCAAAATTTATATTTTTGATGAATACAAGAAATATATACCGCAAGTGCAATTCATTTGCTATAATCATTTAAAAAACTTGGGAGTAATCCTCTAATAAAACGTCTCTAAAAAGTAACAATGAAATTTACGATATAAATTAATTTATAAAGTAACGATTTAATTATTTATTCCTAGGATTATGCAAATTTTTGTGTCGTAAATCTAATTCAAAAGTTTTGCGAAAAATGTTTTATAAGCGATCCTTATTTAGAGTGTATGTTTTGCTATTGAATAACAAAATTATTTTAATAAATCAATTACATTTTCCTACGTAACAGTTAAAAATTTTCTAAAAATTTACATAGAATGAAGCAAAAATTCCTACTAGACCATTCATACAACACACAAGGTGCTTATAATTGAAATACCACTTTCAAAATGCAGGGGGAAAAGAATCACTGGTCAGAATAATTTCAGATTTAAACCGAGTATATTTGAAAAGAGGGAAACGGTAATGGCATAAGAAAAAATATTCCAAAGTTTATCAATAGATAGTGTTATAAGTGGCATTACGAAAGCGGATTCAGCTTGCAAGTGGCATTTTGAATTGAATTAGGATATCTTTGGCATCAGTCGCAAACTAAACCAACTGCACTGAGAACAATGTGCATGATTGTTTTGGTTTTTGATGGAAAAAAATAACTTCTAAATCATTCAACAGTTGTGCCATTGTTAGTGAAAAGCCCATCTATCACACCACATTGGATGGAAAAATTAGTTTTTAATTATCCTTGGGTCAAAAAATCGCACAAAAACCAACCAATGAAAACGCCAATGAACTTTTTTTCTTACGTCATACCGTTTTCCTCTTCCTTCAAGTATAATTCAATTGAAATTTGAAGTCATTCTCTGAGAGGTGATTCTCTTTATAGCATTTTGAAAATAGAACTTTAATTTCAATCACCCCGTATCTGAGGTGGTACATAATGTTAATGTATTAGACACAAACTTTAATAATTAAAAATTGATTAGTTTTCGTTTATATCCGCCACTTATGATTATAAATTCAATGAGATTGACGCCTCTGCACTGATTGAAAATACCAAAGCAAAAAGCAGACACTTATTAACAAAAACCCATACAAAAAGTTTTTCAAAAAATACAAAACTCAAAGAATACACGCCTTTAAAAGTTGTACTTTTTAACTCCTTTCCTACACTTATACACGTAGATATTAAAATTAAAATAACAAATTTTCCTTTTCTACCTCAAGAAAAAGAATAAAAAAATAATGTATTATATACCGATCAAAATGTCATTTATCTTTAAAACTTTTATTAATTCTTTTTTTTTTTTCGTTTTACAAGACAGATGGGGCTTAGATCAATAACGAATTTGAAAATCGGACAGGCAATTAGCAGTTATTCAAAATTTGGACCTCATTCATCATAAAAATGAGAGATGATAAGAAAAGGGGATTATATACAAATACACAAAAGAAATACACTGTAAAATCATCTGTCATGATATGACGCCAGAAATATTTAAAAATAAACAAAAGTTTTTGCATACTCTAAAGTCTCGATTGTATTATAGAATCAAAAAGCTTAATAACAAAGTTGTGTTATAGCCGATAAAGAAAGTGCTAATAATGAATTTTTGCTAATATTTTCAATCGGCTTTTATATTACATGTATTTAATAAAAGGTTGAACAACGAAACATATTAATAAATGAAAACAAACAAAATGTTACATCTCTTCAAATTCCTTAAGAAACCCAGTTAATTACAAATAAATTATAGATTGCTATGTAAAATAAAGTAGCTCAAAATAATATTAGCTATTTTTTTTCATTGAAAGACAACGCACAATAATCTGTGATTTAATGAAGTAATTTTTGCAAAATAACATGTCTACTCACAAAAAGAGCTCTTCAGTTTAGTGATGCATGAACTTGCTAATACCACGTATTGTATAGATTTTTGTATGGTGTAAGTAATGCACAGCTAATTATAAAATTATTTACTATTTATACAGGGTGGGCAAAAAAAAAAAACATCCCAGTTTCAAATAGGCAGTTACAAATAAACAAAACAAGATACAGATAAAAGTCTTTTATTTGTGAACAACACAAATATGATGCCATTTTACATTAATTGGTTTTAAAAACTATGTCCGCTAATTGGCGTTCTCCAATGGTGACACATTGACGAAGTAATTTCTGGGGAATGGCGGCCACTGTCTGGGTGATTGCCTCCTTCAGTGCTTGTAGAATTGTAGGAAGTTGTTTGTACACTTAAGGGTTTTCTGCTGCCCAGGTAGAGAAAAATTTGTTTCATCACAGTGTCTGACAAGTGAAAGTGGACCTCATCAGACGAAATCAAAACAGCGCCCGGGAATTGTTCTGAAGAGCTTTCGGGAAAGACTTCGTCAATGTGTCGCCACTGGAGGTCGCCATTTTAGGGGAACATAATTTTTAAATCATAATGTAAAATGGCATCGTATTTGTTGCTCACAAATAAAAGACTTTTCTCTCGTATCTTGTTTTGTTTGTTTGTAACTGCCTTTTGAAAACTGGGGAGTTTTTTTCCCCGCACCCTGTATAATCCGTTCTTAACAGCGCGTCCGCGGACTCCCGGGATCCCCACTCCTTTCGGAAAGGGGGTGCAAAGGTCTCTCATTTAACGTAAGATTTCCGTCTTTTCCCATATTCTGAAAGTCCTCGCAGAAAAATTAAAAGAAGTGCCATCCTAAACTAGAACTGATTCTTGTGAAAAAAATTTCTGGTCTGTCCACTAAAGTTCTGGTATCTTTCAAGCTTACATTCATGTGAAAGAACACACATTTTCCGCACTTTATCTCAAAAATTTTAGAAACCGTCTGGAAAGTGGTGGAATATATATAGAAGTTCAGACTGCAGATTTCAAATATTATACCCGCTATATAACAACAATTGTAAGTAAATGTAGTGTGCCATCCTTTTCATTAAAAATTTTAATTATTACAGTTAAGTGCATTACTTATAAATTTGAGATTAGTATTTCATAATATTTTCAATAACATGTTTATTGTATTATTAAAAGAAAAAAAAGAACTGCTAAACCGTTTGTATAAGTATTATAGGATATTTAGGGATTATTGAGGAGCCTTCAAATCACTCAGCCATGTGTTGGAAGTCATCGAGGGGTATTCAAAATCGTGGGGGTCTGGGATGTCAGTCTGATACATCAGCCGCGGTGATCGAAAGTTTAAGAACCGCTGCTATATATAATTTGTTTTACTTAAATTTCTAAAATAAGTTTGCAAAGAAAGATAATAAAAATAAAATTAGTTTATCCATTTCTTGCATCACGAGTCATCAGAGTTATTAAAATTGTTGATTGATTTTTACAGCGAATTGATTCTAACATTTTACTCGTAAAAACACACAGTTTCTTATACTTTAAGTTATTTTTTGGCTCGCATAAATTTTGTAAAAAAGGACAAAAACACATTAAAGAGAAATTCGCTTATATACATAGGTAGAGAGAGAGAGAGAGAGAGAGTCAGGAAAAACTTGCGTTGCGTTATTGAACAACGATTTATAAAGTGAGAGAGATATTAACGTCGCACCATAAAGAGGCGTGAAGGCTATTGGCTACGGATCTCATCATTTCGAACCTCGGTCAAGGAACGAGGACGACACCTGAGCTGGCACCCTCCTCTTTAACTGACACACCATACCAAAAGGAAATTGAGCCGCGACATATTTAATATGCATCCGCCACTTCTACACAAGGGGTCTTCAGCGGTACCAGGACTCGAACCTACGAGACTAGGTCCACTAGTTCGTAGCCATAACCATTAGTCTTCCCGTGGCCACAACATTTATATAAAATATGCCAACACATTATGATAAATGTTTAACAAATTACCATCATTAGATTTGTTTCATTATTTTCATTGGTTTATATACAATTAATTCAAATTATTCCAATATACTCATACGCTTGTGGCTGACATTGTGCAAGTTCTGATGCTGCAGAGTGCAGGGAATTTGGTGCACTTTAAATCTGATAAAGCTCACGTTGGCATGGTGAAGAAGTTTGGAGAGAGGGTGCCAGCTCTAATGTTTTCTATGTCACTTCACTATCGTACATATGAGCGATAACAGAGCAGTGTATGTTGCGTCTTGGTATTAAAAATATTTTTTTATTTAGAGAGTGTTGAATGAAAATTTGTGAATTACTAAAAAACCTGCTATTAAAGAAAAAGAAGTTTGATCACAAATCTGTGCCAAAGAACGCAATTTACGATTAGGAAGTTCTAAGTAACCAATCTGGATTATTTTGTGATGCCAGTAGCTGTATAGCAAATTTTACTTAGACACGCTTATTTACAACATGTAATCCATTTCTACAACTATTTGACGTATTTAGTATGAAAAATTATAAAAATACATGGAATATAGATTAAATCACTTTCTTAAATTTTATTAATGCATTACTATTGGAAACTTTTGCACAATTGTTATAAGCAAGTAAATTTATAAAACATAATGTACAGAATTTGAATTATGAAGGTGATGGCAGAAATCGTCTCACCCTCATAACTGATTAGCTTTTCAATTATGAATGTAAAAACATTTGTTTAAATTACAGCAAAGAAATTTGCTACCTTTTTCAACGTGACGATTTGATGGATTCTTTATTATATTATTATGAATGTATTGGCAACGGTCCTCCTAGTTTCGAGTCATGATCAGGTGGCAAGGATGAGATTTCATTTGGTACCTCACCTTCCAAACTTCTGTACCACGGCAATGTTAGGATTATGAGCTTCCACCAATTTAACTTATATCATCTCCTCTACACGGCAAGTCTTAATTGGCGTCTGGAATCGAACTTCCGACTCGACAACTTAAAGCTATCTCACTGACTGAAAAATTGCTTTATACAGTCTTCAATTCGGATTCGTATAATTGTAAGTGTATCTGCTGTTGATTCCACATAAAATTTAAACTTCAAAAGTATTATTCTAGATTTACAAAACAATTTTTCAAAAAAGGAATTTTACTTCAGATATCACTTTTATGACTTTGTCGAGCCTTATCAGAAGTAGAAATCATAAACCACAAACGAAATATTATTAAAAATGAATATTTATGTAAAAGCAGAGAATAAATTAGAAACAGAGAAGATTAATTTTAACATAATGACAAAAAAAGAAAAAGAAATGAACAAAAAAGAGGAGAAATGAATAAAATTTTGATCAATTTTGATAACGATACATGCCGGAGAGAGAATTCTATTAATAAATAATTGAATTCAAACCCAACAAAAGTCTATAAATGACAAAACAATCTCCAGTGAATCCAGTGTCTAAAGAAACTATTAATCATTCAGACAATTGAAGCATTAAGTATATGCTCTCTCTCTAGGCCATTTCTCTTTACAATTTTAAAATATATAATTAAAATAATCCGAATATATCCTCCACCCTCCTTCCTTTCTTATTGTAAATCATTAGATTTCATTTACTTTAATATGGCTTTCTCTATTTTGTTCCAGGGGGAAAAATCGTTTTTCTGTGGTAAATATATATATATATATATATAACTTTTGTTTTTTTTTTAAAAATAAATTAGATTCTCTAACTTTTTATTTAACCTAGTTTAAGCATTTTTAAAAAGTTGGTTTTAGTTAGAAAAAAAAGGGAAACGTACTAAAGATAACTAGTTTTATGTTGTGTTTATTATGGATGTCAAAATACAATAGTAATGATAGAGAAAAGCCAATATTTTTTCTAAACAAAAATATATACTTATTTTTGTCAATCCAAAGTGCGAGAACAAAATTATTAAGCTACAGATGGATAATAATGATTCATATTAACCACTCAACAGTTTCTTTTTTCTGTTATATTATGTCAAAAAATAAGCTTATTCTTTATAAATATTTTAAAGATTAAATCAATCATATAAACTCAAATCAGCAGTCAGAAATTTTATAAATATTGAATTCAAAGAATTGAGCTGATTTTTATTTTCATTGAAAAAACATATTTTTCCTTAAAGTTGACTTTTTTCCGAAGAAATAAGCGAACTTAAAAGAACACTTAACAAAAATTTATATTAGATTTTAAAAAATAATATTGTACTTACAGTTATTATTCTGTTAAAATTCTATTTTTGTGTGGTAAATTTTAAGACATGGAGACATATAATAAAGTAAGCTTCTTTTTGTCGCAAGAGAAGCAAGTTGTGTCAAACATAAAAATATTGACTGGTAACAAAGTATACTATGTAAAAAATCCTTACAAACGGTTATTTGGAATCTGTGTAGGATGAAGTAAGAACAAGTAATATAAAAAAAATTTAAGTCAATTCCTACTTGATCAACAAAAAAAAAATTTATTTTAGTTACTTTTTATTAAATAGTTACAATTAATATAAATATGTATATACATATGACACAGAATCACAACATTAAGCGGCAATTAATTTTTATTAATTTTCATTAAAAAGTATCGCATTGTCATCCAAAACATTCGTGTATATAAAATTTCAGTTCGACTGTTCAGCTTTGAAACGTGAAGGGAAAAAAATGTTTTAAAATTTTGACTCAAGTCTCTAAAAATGAAGTCAACGTGGCTGTACCTGTAATTCCTTATATAGTTAATTTCAGTCAATAATTTTAATTAAAGAATTAAATTATCGTATTGTTACCCAAAACAGTAGTGTATAGAAAATTTCAGCTCAAATGAGCGCTTTAAAATGTGCAAGAAAAAACCTTTTCAAGTTTTGACACAAATCTCTAAAAATGATGCCAACGGGGCTGTATTTGTAATTCTTTGAATAATTAGTTTTAATCAATTAATTTTTATTAATTATAATGAAATTACTGTATTGTCATCCAAAATAAGCGTGTATATAAAATTTTAGCTCAATTGAGTGCTTTAAAATGCATTTTATTAACTATTGAAAATTTGAACAAGATAAATATAGAGAGAGTGAGCTAATAGTATATATATATATATATATATATAGAAATTGAAAAAGGTAAGCAAAAAGGAAGTTAGAAAACACTGTATTTATCAAAGACAAGAAACCTATGGGAGAGGAAAAAGATAATTGAGGTCCTCCTTCAGGTTGTGAACTCCATTTTTTCTCAAGGAAGATAAAACCCGAAAATTTTTCTATGTTCCCTAAGAAAGTGTTTGTGAAAACGATTTGTCATGAAGAAAGCTATATGTATAGATAATTTTCCAAAATAAATCACAGAAAAAAAATATCTGTTTTATATATCGCTTAAATCACCGTTTTTTAAACTGTGAGGCGCTCCCCTTTAGGGGGGCGCGAGCCTATTGAAAAGTCTAAAACGAAACAATACTTTAAAAAAGTATTAATTTACTGAAAGTAAACAAACAGGATACAAAAAATAAAATACACATTTACACTGATATAATACACTTATAAATGCATCAGTACTGCACAGTGTATTTTATAATTAATTTAACAATAGTAAGTTAAAAATAATAATTACCAGAGAGCCCATGGGCTTGTTATATATAAAATTATATACAAAAATTAACACTTACCATGATAATTTGCACGGTTTATAATTAATCCTTTAACTGCCGATTAAAAATTATGTAATTCGCTGCCCAATGCCACCCTTTTCCACGAAGGCGCGCGTATGTCATGTATTGGGGGAAAGTAATAAATATGTAAATCCTCTGAAATATAAGTAAATCCTTCGCAAACACTGTCAAGGTCATTTCATTGCATTCTAAAGCGTTCAGAATAATTTTATGGCTGGCAGTGAACAGAAAAGATCGTTCTTCGGAAAGATGTATATAGACGTCCGAGACAATTAACGCTTTGGCTGAAGGAAACGTTTATATACTCCGGTGGCACTTGAGAGGTTTAAGTCGCATTGTAGTCTTAGGGTCAAAGTACAGACAGTATTATTGAATTCAATACATTGTTATTCTATGGAGAGGGGACGCGCGATGAAAATTATGATTGAATATTGGGTAGCAAATGTTGAAAGTTTGAGAAGTACTGACTTAAATGGAATACAAAAACTATCCAAAGTAGTTCTTTTTTATCCACCTAGTAAATGACCCATAATATCGACATTAGCATTCCGGTAGCAAAAAAGACTTCCATTGTTAGAATTATTAATTACATAAAAGATCCTTTAATTTATACAAAAATGAATTTTGGCTGTTTTTCATTGAGAAGAGGTGTGTCAAATATGGAGATTATTTTTTTTTTATCTCAGATTACAAAAATCATTCAACGTTGAAAGAAAATGAGTCGATGGTAATTTGGGTTGAATATATTTATAAGGTATTTATTTCATCTCTCGGATTTTAAAAACAGGTTAACAAAAATAGATGTTATACAAAAATTAAATTTCTTATCTCACGAAATGAAAAACGTTAAAGTGGAAAAAGAGAAAACAATTAGAGTCGATTCTCGCTAATTCAAACTTTCGATAATGCGAACTTCTCGTTCATTCGAAGTATATGCTCGGTCCCTAGAAAAAAACTCTTGATATTTCGAACTAAAACAATACGTTTTAGCATACTCAGTATTTCGAAGTAAAATCTATGACTGGCCAGATTATAACACGCGATAATTCAAAGTTATCTTTTAAAACTCTCGACAATTCGAACACTCACTATCCTGTGCAATCCTGTAGCGAACAGGTTGGAGCTTGCATGCTTTGTGTTGCATGGTTTCTGCTTGTCTCCCCTGTAACGTAGCCCCTTTGATGACCATCGTAGTTAACTCCGACGCTCATTAGTAATTCTGACAGAAGCTTAAGTGTCACTAAACAAACTGTATATATAAGCAAATTTTTCTTCCCAAATCATTTTCACGTGGACGTTTTTCAAGTTTTATTTATTTCAGAAAAATCTATTGACTAAGTTAGATTAAATGCCATAAAACAAAAAAGATAACAGAATTTTCATCAAAAAAAGATTAATCATGTACAGTATGTATTACTTTAATAATTGCTTTCATAATATTTATACTGTATATATAATGTATACTTTTTAAAAATACTTTAAAATAATTATACGCATATGTACAATTGTTGTTTTATTACAGTTTCAAATTTAAAAGTGTTAGAAAAATTTTTTTCTCTTTGTGTATTCTGTGGGAGTTTTTTACTATTCTTCGTCATAAATTCAATTAAAAATTCAATTTAAACTCTTAATAATTCAAAGTTTTCCATTGGTCCCACCAACTTCGAATTATTGAGAGTCAACTCTATTTGTAACTCTTATTTGGTGAAAAATTAAATAAAAATGCATGTGAGATTAATTTTTTCCCTTGAAATTAGTGTTTTACCTTTATAATTACAGTTTAAAACTATTCAATGTTAAAGGATTTAAAAACTCTGATTCCTCATTTTTCTAAGGTATATTTATAAATTGTAGAGATTTCAGTTGGGAGAGAAGTTATAAAAACAATATGGCGTCATGGGGAAATACCTTAATAAAAACGAAATGTAAATTTAATAAGGATTTACAAAATAATGATACTACAAACAATCATGAATCCAAAACCGATTTATTTCAAGCAATTCATGTATGAATTCTGTATGTTTATTTTTTACTTTGGACTAACAACTGAATGATTTCAAGGTTCCAGTCAAAATCTTGGTGCAAAATTTAGATAAGTGTCCTTTCATTTTGCAGTACATTTTAATTCTGCAAAATTAAAAAACTGATTCAAATAATGCTGATTTCGTATTTAAAGGGCAGCCATTATGCAAAGATATGCTTAGGGTTTAATATCTCTTATTCCTTTTCAATGAACTAGTCCTTATTTTGAATTTTATTGGGTCTATAATTTATGTTAAATCAATCAAATGTGCACTTAAAACCTTTAATGTTTGAGTAGAAATAATTGAACACAGTTAACCATCTTCATATAGAACATTTTAATAAATTCTTAATATAGGCTTTATTTCAGATAAGTGAAATATTGCGTAACAAAGGTAGAAATCCATAGCAACCCTTGAAAAAAATCGATAATCAGCAAGGAAAATAATTATATTTGTATTTCTGTTGTAAACACAAAACAGCACAACAAGTTTTGTTCTTTTTAATGCCATGTAATCCGTATGACTAAATAGTTTGAATTCCAGGAGCCCGTCAGATGTGAAGTCTAAATTGCTTCGGTAAAATAGTATCTTTCGTGATTTTATTACTGAACATTGTAAGGGGCCCGAAAAATCTGAAATACTTGATCCCACCAATACATTAGTTATATATTATATTATTATTTTTTGCCAATGCTATGTCGCGTGAGTTATAGAATAAAATGGTGATTAATAATATTCGATAATCAATATTTGCAAAAAAAATAAAGAAGAAATTACAGAGACTTTCGTACAAATATTAAGCTGCATTAATACTGAAATAGAGCAATATTCAGTATTATTTGGTGAAATGTGTTTGTAAGGTATCCGACTTGGATTTTTTTAAATCTAAGCTACAATAAATAAATTATACTTAATGATTTAATTTAAATATTTAAAATCTTTGTTTTTTAAACCTTCTTTTGTTCGTTACGATTAAAAAATAAATTACTTCAATACATAAGGATAATAGCTATAAAAGACAACTTTTTATATTTCATGCAAAACGGTACTTATGTGTAAAAATCCAATGTTTCAGAGCATACACAATATTTCATTTGTACATGATGAGCAAAAAATATTAGTGTAAAGTTGTAACACTGATATTTCAATTAGTAATATTAAGGAATGTTGGCGTTATTTAAAAGCAATTAAAGTACTTTAAAATCCTGGTAGTCTTAAGTTCCTTGGAAATGAGTCGCGCGTGTGTACATATACGAAATGCATAGAGAGATACAAAAATAATTATCTTAAAACTCCTCTTAGCAGGTTTTTAAATATATCCAACATTTAAAAATTGCACTTTCAAATGAACTATTTCCAGTTTAAACTCAAGTTTTTTGTAAATACTTAAGAAAATGGATCATTTATACATTTTTTTTTTCAAAGCATTGGTTCCGAACGTAGTCAGATACCTCAAGCAGAACTAGAATAGAATTTACAGCATAGATTTTCAAAGTATAATACAGCATATAAATGTCTCTTTTCTATATTACATTAAAAACACACAAAAAAGCAAAAAGGATAAAAACTCATTTTTAACAGTATTTGTGAATCGGTTATTTAGCCTCTAAGGAAATATTTTATGCATTTTAAAAAAGTAAAAAGAGGATCCCAAAATGGTTTGTTCCGAACCGCATCGAATTTTAGAAAACATTTATGACTGAACTGCAGCAATAATTTTATGATGATTATCAAATAACAAACTACTATACAAGTATTTGTAGCTTAAAATGGTCTTGAAATTTACGATTGATGACTAACTTTCGTAATGAACTTGAAATGTATATATGTATGATAATGCTTTGCTATATAATGAAAGTTAAACAGATTATGCAACCAGTTCAAAAATTATTCAAAATAAAGAGGCAACTAAAATACACATCAACAGTCAAAGAATCTGGGGGGGGGGGACGAGATATTCATATTTAATGGAACAAAATTAGTCTATATTATACTGTACACAGTAAATTTCGAAAAATAAAAGACTATGAATTTCTTGTCCAATACATATCATATAAGACAATAAAGGACAAAAGAGTAGATAAAAAAAAATTTTCTTCAGAATTTCAGAACCTACCTATAGAAAGAAGTACTCTGATATACAGATGAAGGGGAAAGTAAAATAAAAAAAAATTACATGTTAAGTACTGCCACAAACAGAATGAAGTTTTTATGGTGTTGTTACTAATACCACCTGTCCGACGTTGTCAAATCGAGGCCCACGAAATTCATCGGGACAAAGAGCTAGATGTACGCCTGTTGTTAGCCGAAGCTTTGAGCACCATACAGGTGACTACGGTTTGGCTTCATTCCACCCCAATTTTGAGGGAGAACACCCTGGAGGTGGTTAGGAGTCTCCCACCTCTCTTCCCTTTCCCCCAACCTCACGAGAGTACTTGCGGTTCGACGGTTATTTAGAGTACCCATATGCAGCAAGCATCCCTGCCTTCTCCGGGATTCGAACCCAGGTCCTATGACATAGCAGTCAGCGTCACTAACCACTATACTGAATGTGCGGCTTTCTTTATGGTAAAAGATCAAAGCAGTTTTTGAAGCGAAACTTCTTTGCAGACGGGAGTGAATGAGAAATTTACCCAGTTTTGCATAACAGGGAAAAAGCGAACGGAAGTAGTGATTCCCCCCATCCCCCCGAAACATCGCATAATGAGGAGATGGCGAGCGGGGGGTGGGGAGATGTACACCACGTGACCTGCGTCATATCCGTGAAAAAGTTGGACGATTGCTAAGAGGTTGCATCAAAAGTATATCTTGCTGCTATGGACGAAAGGCGCTTAGGTATTGATGACATTAAGTCGGTACCCTTGCTACTCTTGTAACGAACTCGCGTAGCGTATTTTCGTAGTTTTTATGTAATAAACGTACCGTTTTCAACGAATAAACGCACCCAAAATATTACCATTATACGGCTCTTCCCGTTACGGAGTGTCTGGGGCATTGTATATATGTCACTAACGTTAGCGCAAGAATCGCTACGGATAGCGTCATGTAAACAAACACAGTGACTTCTGTTAGTGATGCATTAAGTTTATATTTTTAATTTTTATTTCCATTGAATCAAAATAAATTCTAGTCAGATAGCCTTGAACAAATGCAAAAAGAGGAAAAGAGTTTCGTGAGAGAGAAAAAAAGCAAAACTAGCAGCAATTCCTGACGAAAGTCTATATATCACTAGGTAGTTCTGTCGCAGCTTTTATCATCTTTATCCATAAAGTTTTAGTGATGTACACATCAGAGGCTGCAGTGATCATTGGATCCGATGATGATCAAAAGCCGATTATCTTAACTGGAGACTTTAATTTTGCTTCAGAAGAAGCAAAGCCACCCATTGAATTTTTGAAACCGACACTGAATTTGAAAATGAATACTGATTCTAGAGAAGGAAAAACAATATACAGAACCACGATTGATGCAGTTTTCTTACATTTTCTTGATTGACTACAATCGAGAATTTTTATATCCTACTTTAGTTATCACACACCTATTGTGTCTTTCTTAGAAAATGATGATGCAGAAAATTGAATAAAAATATTTTCATACAATAAATGAAGTTCGGATTTTATTTGATTAAAGTTATCTCAGGAGTTTAATATAATTAGATCTATTCCTGCATTTACGGCCAACGTCACCAAAGAAATTTCACTTCCATCGAGTGGCTTTCCACGTTCTTTTTTTTTTTTGTCAAAATGTAACAGCAATTTGGTGCTTTTTAACGTTTATTCTGAATAGAGGACACATACTAAATAGTTAAAAGAAAAACATCATGTGTATTTAACAGAGCTGCTTTAGTACTGAATTTTTAAAAAAATCCGTCGATAAATCACGGTGCACGTTAAAGCGGAAGATGGGGGGAAAGCTTCGATGGGACTGACTGGACAGTGTGGGGGGAGAGAGGCTGGAGTTCAGAATTGTTGCAATGCTCAATGTATTAATCACTACTCAGTATTCACTTGTCAATTACATCTAGAGATTTTAATATCGAATCAAAAGCTCAATGCCGGTATTTGGTATTTTTAAATTTTAATACCGGTAGTAGAAATCTTAGAAAAAGAAAGAAAACACACAGGTGTTTCTTTGTTTTGTTTGCCGGTTTTATTAAAAAGTGTAAATATAAAAAAAAAATTATAACAGTGGATGGAGTCCGCGTGTACGTCCTCCATTCACTATAATAACTCTTGAGCATTTTTAACACATTGCGCCACTATACTTTTTTCATCGTATAAATGATGAAACCAAACGGAAATATAATCAATTGATTTTTTTATGTTCGTTCAAGGTATTCTTATTCATTGTTATGGGTTATTATTTTTGAGTATATTTATAATGAATCTGAAAAATGTTTTGAACCCTAAAGAACCCCTTTTTGTATTCAAATATAATATAAATAACAATCTCACCAATTTAAAAATATCGAAATATTACGCACTTTCTTCACAACTACAACCTTGTTTTCACATATATGGATATCAGACTATGAATCTTGCGTGTGTGTAGTTTCGCTGTGAGTTATAATAGGATAGTCTTATCCCGTCTTCTTGGATGATTCACATATTTTATTACTTCTCTTGATTGTACGATGCAACTTTATATTTACAATTTAATTAATTTCGTCCGTTAGGGAACCATAAAAACAAAAACGTATATTATTTTGCTATGTTGGATACCCTGAACATATAGAGGAGACAATTTAAAAATGTCTAGTAAATACCAAAAAAATGGAATTTAAACTTTGTACAAATGGCTCAAAATGCCGGTATTCGGTATCCCGGTATTGCAATCCCTCGTTACATCGTTTTTGATTATATTTATACTAAAAAAATAGTTTTATTTTGATTTTAAAATCATCTAATCAAAAATAAAGTTTTTTTTTTTTTTTTTTTTTTTTTTTTGCGTTTTCCTAAAAATGTTTCACGATTAAGAAATCCAGTAAGAAATATTTTTGTAGGACGTCATCATTAAGCATAAGAAATGGATTCTGTATTCCACATTGTCAACCACTGCAATGAGAAGACTTTAACAGTGGATGTTAACCAAAAAAAAACTGTACCAAGGCTGTGAAAATAATAAAAAGGTCATAAAATTTATTATCAAAACACGAGTCAAAATAACTATACACAAATGCAAACTTTTCCAAGAATTGTTTTCGGAACTACCTGGGCCTGGCCCACTTCTGTACACGTCAAAAACTCATGCAAAGAATTCTAAATGAGTAATTTCTAATCTTGTTTACTCCAAGATAATTGAAAAATCAAATTTATCCATTTAAAAGACTAAGGTTGTGGTAATTGACACAGTTTGAAATTGTAACGGCACATTTTGGAGATAAGAAAGCTTATATTTTATACTCATTCACTACATTTTGAAAACATTCGTGTGTTCATTCATCGTCTAAAATAGCTAGCATTTTTAATGGCAAATAAGTCAAAAAATCAGGGCAAAAATTGTAATGAAAAAAAAATTCTTATCGCAATAATTTTGCGAAGATAAATAATAGATGAGTAATCCAAAAGCCTTCGTGTAGCTGAACAGTTAGACGTTAATTTTCACTCACTCACTCATAACAGATGAGAAACTGAATTAAATAGTACTTTCTGAAAATAATAACACTAATTTTTTTGCATTAACAAAAACTCAAAAAAGTTGAATATTATCACAATCTGTGTACCAAAACTTTGTAGATTAAAATAAAAACAAATGCAGTGATAAAAAAAAACTGTATTCTACATTATTTAAATTACACAGCAATCCCCGTTATATATAATTTTATGAATTTTTCATTCAAATATTATTTATATACTTACAATATAAATTCGTCTTCGTCAAATAGACAGTTTTAAAATCTGAAGTATTCTAGGCCAATTGAAACATATTTGTATTGTATATATTAATTGATAGCATGCATTAAATCTTCTTTTCTTATTTCCTCTTGAGTGAGAGTTATATCACACAAAGGCTTTTGGCGACGGACTTCTTAATTTTGAGCCTCAGTCAAGTTACGAGGATGACAACTGGCTGGCAAGCCCTCTTCAAACTACCACACCACGCAAACGGGAAGACTTTGAGCATGCATCAACACTTCTACATGGCAGGTTTCATTGGCACCAGGACTCCAATCCGCTGCCTGCAGGCCGAGAATTCGGGGCCACAAGGCCACAGCGGCGTCTTATTTTCTCTTGAAGTTGGCTTTGTTGAATGTTAATTAATAGAACTGAACATTTAAAGGTTTTTTACTGATAGAAAAAAAGTGTTTCAACAATAATGTAACATTTATATTTGGCTTTTACTGTAGTGGTTATTTTTTTAATCTAAAAACTCCTATTTTCTTATTTGAAGCAATCCTTTAATATCTGACGTAAAATATATCTTTTGTAAAATTCGTCTCTTTTTTATATATAAAAAAAACTATATTAGTTTTAAAAAAAAAACCTGCGTATTTATATAACTTTTCTAAAATTTTTATGGGCACAAAGTGCTACAACTACATGTGAAATTATAGGTTCTCTATTCTTTTTCAATTCCTACTATTATACATATTTTAAATTTTCAATCGTTAATAAAATATTTTCTATTCATCCATTCAAGTTCAAATGCATTTTTTTTAAAACTTGTAGTGGATGACACTTGATGTTAATACAGTTTTTTCAAATATTAACTCATTAATTAAATTTGAAAAAATGAATAAATAGTACCAAACAAAAATAATAGTGCAACAGCGTATATAGAATCGAAAATCGCACATAGTGTCCCTGTAGCGCAATGAACAGAGCTTTGGACTTCTGATCCAAAGGTTGTGGGTTCCAA
Organism: Trichonephila clavata; assembly: GCA_019973975.1. NCBI lineage: Eukaryota > Metazoa > Arthropoda > Arachnida > Araneae > Nephilidae > Trichonephila > Trichonephila clavata. The sequence goes on from BMAO01022949.1 coordinate 16,932, forward strand.
TCTCACCTGGAACGGCCTAATTTCTGAGAATGTGATTTTTTTTTTTTACTATTCTATTTTATTAGAATAATTACATTTACTTAATGAATAAATAGTAAAACAAACAAATAAATGTAGTCCAGCACCCTATATAGAAAGGAAAATGGAAAATCGCTTTCTATTTTGTCACTTAATGTTGTGATTCTGTCATATGTATATACGTATTTATATTAATTGTAACTATTTAATAAAAAGTAACTAAAATAAAAATTTTCTTTGTAGACTTAAGTAGGAATCGCCTTAAGCTTTTCTTTATATTACTTGTTTAGCATCTGGTGAAGATAACATTAATCCACACAAATAATTTCAATAAACCAACAGCACATAAATGCAACTAATATTTCATAATCAACAATAGAATCTAATATATAAAGCTAACAAAATTTTTCATTTTAAATAAAGTAAAATTTATAATAAAAACAGGTTTAAACTAGTTCGTGAATCTATTTACATAGTTTACTAGTTGGAAAAAATGACTAAGTAAAGGTAATAGTCATAAATTCAATATTAAAATACGCTTTCATATCTTCTCGTAATACATTTCACTTCTCGAAGAGTAATACATTTCACATAATAGTTTGCAAAATGGTTAAATTCTCGAAAAGAACTAGCACTGTAACATATAATATTTAATCACCGTAAAATCCAGCGTATAAATTGCACCTATACTTTCAAGCTGCATTTTTTAATATTTAGATCTATTCACCGTATAACGCCCCACCCCCTTTATTTTTAGGAAGACACCTGCAATGTACATATGAAATGCTACTATGTTTTTGAAGTAATTTATTCGAGGTATCATCCCAGGCTTTTGGAAAAAAAGAGTATTCTTCTGGAACTATAGATCTTCATAAGCTTTGTCATTTCTTTCAAAAAAATTTTTGGATTTACAAAGAAGTCTAAATTTTTTTATGCTCTTCCTTGTTTTTTTTTTTTTTTTTTGGTTTTTAAAGCTATTATTTTTATACCCAGCGTATAACGCGCCCCAGAAAATTTCGATCTTATTTTTTGTGTAGAAAGTGCGCTTAATACGCCAGATTATACGATATTTAAGTTGAAAATTTTTCTAAGATATAATATACTTATGATAACAAAATATATTAAAAGCTATACATATTCCTATTCTTTGATATTTCATACATTTCATCTTCTCTTTGACTTAGAATACATTTCATCTTCTCGTACATTTCTTTTAATAAACTTTCATCTTAATCTTTATTTTTGCAATTAATGTCTCTAGCAGGATTTCAAATTTTGATCTAGGAATAAAATTTATAGGGTTGTTTGGAACAGAAAATATAAAGATTATTAGCATAAACGGCATTTATTATTACAGAGAAGAGATAAGTGGAAATTTCCAAAAAAATCCAAGTAAAAAATTACGAAACGAAAATTTATCATCACAGATGACTAAGAGCATCAGTAAACTAAAGTATAACTTATGTTAAATCGAAGTAATACACGTATTCAACTTATCTATACCATTAATTACAGGCAGATTAAAATCAGTTAAGCATTATAAGTATAAATGCATATAACAGCATTTATGGTAGGGGGAAAAAGCGATCAAAATATAACATTTCTGTACAGCTATTATTCAACGTTTCAAAATTGTAACTATCAACATTTTTTTTACTAAATGAATAACTTCATTAACTCTCAAAATTTATGGTGGCTGACTACGTTCGAAACCGGAATCTTGAAAAAAGCGTATAAATGAAGAATTTTTTTTTAATATTTGGAGTAAGTTTAAAAATATATATATATATGCATATAAGATTATCTTAAGAATATTATTACAAGAAAAAAAAATGATTTTTATGCAATTTTTTGGCAAAAACAAAATGGGGAAAAAATGACATATTCTCAAAATATTATTTTTATTTATGAAAAATACTTGTTTTATTTTACCTATATGTGGGTAAGACTTCTGTACCGGGGTTGAACTAACATTTTTGAAATATATAATTTAGGTGGATTTATACTCGTATTTTATTATATCAAAGAAGAACAATTTTTTAAAAAAAAGTACTCGCTATTATTTTTAAGACTCCTAATTCTGAAAACAAAGTGAAATTTTCAAAAATATTTTTTCAATCCCAGTATAAAACTCCTAGCAGTATATAGGCAAAATAATATTACAGAAAGCAATTTTCATAAAATGAGAAAGTTTTGGAAATATGTCATTCCTTTTGAGTTATTGCCAAAAAATTGCATTTAAATAATTGTTATTGTCATAATATTCTTAAAATAATTTTACACGTATATTCTAATTCACTTGACTCTCAATATCAAAAAATTATTCATCTATACACTTTTTTCCCTTCAAAATCATGATTCGGAGCGTAGCCAGTCATCTTAACTATCAAAGAAACTATTTAATTCCTTCTTTTTTTTAAAAAAATTTTGAAACATGTTTTGTGGCTGGGTTTAAAAAAATGTGATCTGGAGCAAAAATTTCTTCCAGTAAGTAATAAACATATTCCCATTGATATTAACTACTTATATATGTATTTTTTCAATCTATTGAGATTTAGTTAATGTGAACGAATGATGAATATAATAATTTTAACACTTTGAATCTTTTCACAAAAATGGAAAGGAATATTTTTTAAAAAATCAAATTTTAGGAAGTGTTGCAATACACAGCTTACAATACAAAATTAATTTTCCTGTATGAACAGAACATTTATTTAATTAAAAACCAAAAAAAAATTCTGAATATCTTAATCATAAATAATAATTTAATTTCCTCTTGATGATATTCACCTACTGAGAACCTTGAAACCAAAAGACCGCCGGGCGATTCTCACCTCAAATCAATTTATCCGAAAACGCGCGCGCGAGAGAAGAGAACACACGCGACATACCTGAGAAGTATCCATCCCGTTGAGGGTTGACGGTCAAACCGTCAGTGTCTTCGGCCCGGTGACCCACGGCAAACTGTGGCATCTCCGCCTGGCAACCTTCCTATCTGAAGAGGCCCTACTGACCCACTTTCACCCATCGTACGCTAATTGACTGCAACGCCCCCTGCGGCATGAAAGGGAACTCGACAGCCGCTGTCACTTCCTTCGACCAATCTGCGGTAATGATGCTTCCGACAGGTCAAGAGTCTATGGAAATCAGCGCCCGTATTTAATCGTTCCATTCAATGAACGAGTCGGAAAAAGAAAAGAAAGAAAGAGCGACTTGTTACCGCTCTCTTTCGTTTCTGCAATGTTTGGTTAAAAGGTAACAATAGGGGAAAAAATTAGTTTATAAGAATGAATCGGCGGATTGATGTTAATCGGGGTAACATAAGAAAGTGGCTTTTGTAATGTAAATTGGGTTGGGGGTACGGAAACTTTGGGCCACACAGATCGTTAGGTACGCAGTAAAGATTTTGCAATTTTCATTCGTTCATTTTAATATTATCGGCTTTTAGTGGTACGGAAGTGCTGTGTCCCTTGTTTGATCATACAAAGCTCTTTGGTTATGAAAAGAGAGGAGATCATTGATTGTACTCAGAACTTTAAAATTTGAATAATTCTTTATTACACTGATTTCCGTTTTCGAAATCCGAAATATTTTTCGTTCTACTTTTAACCCTGATAGTCAAATTTTGCCGTCCTAGCAATGTTTTTGAAAACATAAACGCTCTATTTTTTTAAGGAGTAATACTTTACTTGTAACATATGTTACTATTAATCATTTATTTTAGAATAATGTCTGAAATTTTCTCATCCTTTTTTATATTTTGCCCTTTCTTTAATATATTTTTTGTTGCTCTCTTTTTTTTAAATCAAACAACAGTTCAGGAAATGATGCTTGTAGCCCGAATTATTCAGGAAAAGTAACAACAAATAATAAAGAAAAGTATATTATCAGAGCTACATCTTATATCGATACACCCTATTCAAAAGTTTAATATATAATATTTTTATTTTTTTACATTTTATACTATCTTTAAAAATCTTTCCGTGCTATAAATTAGAGTTCGTTTAGCTCAGACAGTGGTTTGTCGACCATGGCACATTATTTCCAGAGGAGAGGGGTGACTTTTGTGCTTTGTTCGCCATGACTAAAGGGCTACAATGATCGATATCCCTACAGAAGCTACAAGAGTTGCAGACTACATGAAATGTCTTAACATATAGTGCCGCGTATACTGCTTCGTATGGACATACACAGCTGGCACCTAAATCGCGTCCAGCAATATGTGCTGTTGTCATATTTTCGCAACAGAGCCTACCATAGAACATTGGCATTGAACTATAGAAGAATGAAAAAATTTTCTGCAAAACCTTGTTTTCTGGTCAATCACATTGACAGACGTGTGCGAGCTCACCGATTTACAACCTGGGTGCGCAAAGTACCAGATACAAGATGGCGACGAAGGAATTATGTGTGGAGGTAGTTTTCATGAGGCATATTAAAATCCATTATTCCTACAGAACGATTCCTGACTTCTGTGATCTCTGTTACTCTCATTGCACACCAGGTGTACCTTTTCATGACAACAGTTTTTCCAGCGAGTTAGGTCATTTACCATTGGATAATGCATCATGTTATGAGAGACGAATTATTAAGGAGTGATTCGAGAAACATTCTGATGAATTTCAAGTCATCTCTTGACTTCCGAATTCACAGAACGTGAATTAACGAATAACATTTGTATTTCCTTTACAAAGCTAAACTCGTTCTGCTACGCAACCACCTTGTAATATGTTCGAACTGTAGAGAACCAGTTAATGAGTGCCTGGTACTAGATATCTATCAGCACCTTGTCGAATTAGTACCACTCCGGGTGATGATGGTTTTGAGATCGAAAGGTGGTCTTGCTAAATAAACAGGTGGTCATAATGTAATGACTCTTCTCTCACAATATATACACTGGTGTCCAAAAGTTAAGTATAATTTATAATTATGTGAATAAAGAAGGAACTGTAAATCAGAATGGCGGAAAACGTGATATGCGAGTGTAAAATGGTTATAAAATAAAGACTCAAATTAAAAGAATGATAATAATTAATTTTATTATCCAAAGTAGCAGTTTGAAAGAAAACTGAGCATAGCAAGGATTCACACTTTAAAGAAAAAATGAGAGAAAACATTAAATAAAATACTTATGCTGCAGTTTAATAAGACGTGTGGTCCCCTCTGACAGCCGGGCACGCTGCACAGCGATTTACCATACTTGCTATGAGATGATGAATGAGTTGTGGGCTCAAACGGTTCCAAGCTTCTTGGAGAAGTCTGTTCAGTTTTGTAACGGAGCTTGGTGGGTGCGAAAAGGCTGCAATTTGTCTCCCGAGCATATCCCATACATGCTCGATAGGATTTAAATCAGGAGAGTTCGCAGGCCACGACATGCGCCGGATGTCTTCCGTTTCAAGGAAGTCACCAATCAGCACCGCTCGGTGACATGGCGCATTATCATTCATGAATATGAAGTCATGACCGACAGCACCTCGAAACAAGCGAACATAAGGCTCAAGAACTTCGTCTCTGTATCTTTGAGCAGTCACAGACACCGTGTCAAAGAAATGGAGGTCTGTGCTGCCGTCCATCATGATGCCTGCCCATACCATTACTCCCCTTAATGGAAAATGTCTTTCCGTTATGTTTCTTGGTTCAAAACGTGTTCCACGTTCTCTCCATATCGTTACCCGTACTACTCAGACTAAACCGGGACTCGTCACTGAACATCACATTGGCCTACTCTCCCACACTCCAATGTTGATGTTTCAAACTCTAGTTCAATCGAGCGCATTTATGCGCAGACGTGAGGGGAATGCAAACTGTTGGTCTTCTGGCATACAGGTCAGCATGATTGAGTCTCCTGTCAACAGTTTGTCTCGAAATTCGTATTCCTGTTGCGACTGTGAGCGCCGAACCCAGTGCTCTGGCAGTACTGCCCCTCTGACGTCGCGCGCTTATTACCAGATATCGGTCTTGGCGAGGGGTTGTGAATCTTGATACTGGTTGTCGGGTAACATCTCCCGTTCTTTGAAACCTTTGATACAGTCTTGAGATCACAGACTGGTCCACATTCAGAATTCGAGATACTTCGGTTTGTGATCGGGAGAATTCCAGCATTCCAACGATTCTTCCTTTGACCAATTGGCGTTTTTGTGCCATCATTCACCTTGTTTGATGGTTAACAACGTTCCTACGCATAGCAGTTGCACGAAACTTGTCTGAACTGCCTATGCTGCGTGAATAGGTTCCTCCGCGTTCCGACATGAGCCAGTGTTTCACGCAGGACGTAGTCGACTGAAAAGTTTTGCATAAACCCAATGTTTCTTCTTCACCCAAATTATATCCGCAAGAAATTTGGAATAATTTTACGAATATTTACTCCATGTCTTTCGCATTTTACGATTTATGCTTAACTTTTGGACACCAGTGTACGTATACTCACACACACATATATATGCATGTATCAGTGTCTCATTCATAATTGTAAAAATTGTTATTAATAAGTGAAAATTTTAATACTCAATGTGTGTACGTTTTCCCAATCGATAGAAATGTAAAATGTGTTACCAAAAGTTACATTTTTCTATGTAATGGTCTATGCAATGGTCTTTTCTATGTAAGCTACATTTTTCTATGTAATGTTCTTTTTTCTATTAATGAATAATAAAAATAATAATGCTGATTCACAATTTCGGGTAAAATATTACGCATGCTTAAATAAAAATTCTTAATAGTTTTATAAGAATGCGTTTCTTCTTATTTTTATTTGAAATTCATCTTAAAGAAAAAATTTAAAAAATAATAAGTAAGACGATATATATATACACACACAACGTGATGAGATAAAAATGTAAAACCACGAAAGCGTGCTTAGAAAGTGATGAAAATTGGCAAATGGAGAGAGCGCGTGCTTCGAATAATGAGGAACCTTTTAGCACGATATAACAATACAGCGATAGATAATACCAAGTGATCGGTAGATTGTAGGTCCACACACACAGAGAAATATCATCGGCAATTTCGCATAGTGGAACAGAGTCAATGAGTGAACAAGCTGTAGCCTGAGGGATACACTACCGATCCATCTCAACCAAGTGCCACAATTCTTCCTCTGAGTGTTTGAAATGCATGCAAACGACAACCTGTATGAACACTTTAAAGGGCTTTGGGGCTAATGCGTGTCATGTGAAGTCGGATATTATCCTGTTGGTATGAAAATTTTTCAAAAATCGCATTAGGTACGTTCTAAAAGAAGAGTAGTATTACCAAAGGGAGGACGTTTAAGCCTCGAAAGATTTGACGTGCATTGTCTCTGCCCATCTGCACTGCGGGTCTTCAGTGGTACTAGGCTCAAACTCATGACACTCATGCCATGAATCCGTTACCTTGACCACTAGGCTACCGTGGACACTTTGGACTCTCAAAGCACCATAAACACAAACCAGCAGTTATCAGCCATCATTGTCGGAGGCGCTGAAAAGTCTGATTCAATGTTGTTATCCAGTGTGGTATTTCCCATTTGCAGTCGTATTGGACTTGTTGCACGTCGACGTCAGACTATCATTTTTAAATCAGAAAAATGGGATTCGATGGAGATCATGAATGTGTGCTATTCTATCACGCACATATGTCTAACTCGGACACCATTTCAAAAAACGCATACGTGTTTTTATGTCTGTGGCAGTCTTTTTTAAGGGCTGCTATGGGTGAGAACTGCTGGAGTCCTGTTGATGAAAAATAGTTCTGGTTGCTATGAAAATACTTAAGTACTTAGAATATCTCTCTATATATATAACATGGTGCAACAACTAGCCAGATATTGATTATGACCGCAAAAGCTTCCTGATGGATACGTAGGTTCACTTATGCTTATGTTCTTTTGACCACTTTCGTATATTTCGAAAATGTGACGTATAATTTACTTTTAACTATCCTCACCAAGATCGGTTCATCGTGGACATGTGTAGTGGCTGTCCGCTATGGTACGATAGACGGACCAATCTGTTATTTTGAATCTGATGATGTAACTCTTCATGAACTCGTCTGTCTGCAGGAATTTTTCTTTAACTTCGTGCGATTTTGTATCTCTGCTGCGATGAACAGCTCCACTATAACTCGTTTCTCTCATCTTAGCCAAGCTAGCCGACTACTGCGTAATCTGTCGGTTCCTTCACCTATACCGTACTTACCAAGTTCGGGACCCAGCACATTCTAATATTTTTACACAACTTTGTGATTTACGTCTATCTTACGATATGCGTCTTTTTCTGGCTACACTTTCTTGGTGTTGAGCTTTTACACATAGTATATATTTATTCATTTTTATTTATAATTTAACATTTTTTCTTTAAGAACATTTCGATTTTCTGTAGATAACTTCACGTTACTGTTTGTCTCTTTTTAAATATAACTAATATTTCCATGGTTTAAATATCATTTTCTGGCCTCTTTTTAAATTAAAATTTTTTGGTAGTTGAGAGGAGGTACTACCAAAATTTTTAGGAAACATCTTCCAAAAACAAATTTATCGCCACCCTTTAACTTCAATTATAAACTCTCCTTAAAGTTAAGGACTTTTCCAGAGAGGAAAAGGCATTATAGGAATTTGTTTATGATATTGACGTAAGCCAATTGCATTCATGTATTTTCATTACAAGTACTAATAATAACAGTAATGACTTTATACACTAATTTTGTCCACTATTATTACCACGTTTATAAATCACTGTTTGTAAAAAATGCAACACCCTGAAGGAATTATCCGAAAATGAAATGAAATGTGCAGCAAATGTCAATTATAGGATGTTAGGCAAAGTGGTAAGGTTTCAGAGCCACCACGCATGCGTGATATGAGCAGCGCTTTCTGAAATGATGCTGAAAGCGCATAAATAGAGGGCTGTAGTGGGACGTTGAAAAGTGTGCATGGTCATTTGTTGGGGAAGAACGTTTATTGGGACCTTAGTATGCTTCCACGACGAAATTGGGTGAAATTTCACCAATTAATGGATTTGAATGAGGGACCTTCGTGAAAGAGGATTTTTCTATCACCCAATAGCAGCTCGTGTACAGCGGAACAGTTCCACAGTGTAGCGAGTTTGGAAACAGTAAAACGATGAGCACCGTACAACTCGAAAAACTGGGAGTGGACTACTGAGGGTGACATTAGAGCGCGATGATACTGGTCACCTGGTCAGCATGGTGATGAATGACCATACAGAGCTTCCTCCGGGCAGTTGGCAGCCCGTTGGTCTACTGTTACAGGTGTATTAAAGTGGGCTTCGTCAATTCGTCGACGTTTGCTGCACCGTGAATTGTGTGCAAGGATTCCTTTATACAGGATTCCTCTCACAGCAAACCATCGACAGCTGCATCTGGGATCGGCTCATGAACACAGAGCCTGTTGGGCTGATTGGCAACAAGTTGTCTTTTCTGTCAAATCCCGCTTTAATTTTTGGAACCATGATGGCCGCATTCGTGTTAGACGTTATGGCGGTGAACGCTGCCTTCCAGAGTTCATTATCGAACGTCATACCCGGAGTTTGGTCTGAGGGTGCGATTTTGTATCACGAACGATCTCAGCTGCTAAGAATTGAAGGTAATCTGAATAACAACAGGTACGCCCTTGAAGTGCTTGAGCCCGAAGTCGTTCCCTTCCTTCAAGGAATCCATGGAACTATCTTTCAATAGGATAATGCACACCCACATGTTGCAAGGAATGTTCGAGATTTCTTTTGCACCCAACACATTCAACTTCTTCCTTGGTCTTCTTATTCGCTGGATATGTCGCCTATTCAACATGAGTTTGATTTAGTTGATCCGCGTCCTACAGCTTCGAAAAACGAACTTTGAATGCTTATACCAACAATATGGAATTATCTTCCACAAGCAGACATTCAACATCTGTTTGACTCCATGCCACGTCGAATAGCAAGACTCATTGCAGCACGTAGTGGTTACACCAAATACTAATTACGGATACTTAACTGTTTTTTGTTGTGGTTTTGAAAATTAATATATTTATTTGTGTCAATAAAAGTCGTTTATGTGTTACATTTTATTAAATTTCTGATGAATCTTTCATGGTGTTGCTTTTTTTACAAGCAGCAGTTTATCAATTCTTTTATAAAAGGGTTGATTGCGAACTATTAACACAAATAAATGATCTCGTTTAAAATGCATGCATACAGCACTTTATTTACAAATATAAATTCAGCAATCCTTCATTCAATCTATTTCAATTTGCTTTTCAAACAAAGCCAACAAAAATAATTTAACAAAGGCTATTTCATACAGATAACATTAAAGAAGGGAAATTAAAGGTAATTGCATTAAAAAGTATGTTTTTTTAAAAAAATTTACTCATGTTAAAACTTTTCTTTCTCGGTAACAGCTAAATAAATGTTTCAGATAAGTCCTTATTTTTTTTTTTTAAATCTTTTTTTCATGGTTTTATAATGCGCGTTGCTTTTATGCAGAACCCAAATACCACTAGAGAAATGGAGGTATTATTGTATATAATATAACCATACCATACCATAAACGATAATATATCAGTGATAAGGCACCATATATATGTGTAATAACTTAATACTTACTTAAAATTCTAATCTATATTATCATATTTTTATGTAAATCATAATTACGAATGCCTTATTTCGAAATGCGCTTCATTTAATCTCGTATTTAAAAAAATAAATCCTACATTTTGACAGATTTATTTGTAATTCTTCATTAAAAGGATTAGACTTTGAATTTTGGACAAATTTTTTGAGGATTCCTAGTAAAAGTATAACAGAATAGACTACATGTCCCGTATTAAGTGGTTGAATCTTCTCTAAAACAATGTTGTAATTTCTAGAAATAACATATTTCCCTACACTTGAACACGTGATTATATTTTTTATATTACATTTTCCTCTGTTTTTCTATTAGTATTTAAATGTAGAAAACAAATAATTCCCTGTCTTATATTTTGTGAATTTGAACGAAGAGTACGCTCAAATTAAATCTGGTGATGATAAAATTAAACGATAAAATAAAAATTAATGATAATCTATTGATGACAAAATAAAAATTAACGATGACGTGGTCAATAACAAAGAAATTTTTCAACGGCTAACGACTACAATTCACAAAATGAATAACTTCACATCGATACATTACTTATATATATATATATAACTACACAAGAGGTAATATTAATGATAATTATAACTTAGATTTTATAGTCGAATTTAATTCTAAACAATTTTACATACCCTAAATCCATGAATACAGAACACCATCCTAACTGTAAGAATACTAGCTTTTATACTTCAATAAATTTCAAGTACTTTTGAAGAATATCCTGATGTGTGTGCGTTGGTAGTAGTGTGTTTTTGATACCCTTCACGGGGAATTCTCTTGAATGCGAAATGAAGATTCACCTGTTCATTACAGTAGGAAGTGCTAAAATGTCACAGGAAGGATGGTTACGGGGGATACGGAGAATCGCTGTGAGTAAGGAATATGAAGAAGCAACTCTCTCACTCTCACACAACTTGCACTTTTCCGCATTTCAGGTCATTTGCCTCTTAGATTTCTCCATTACTTTCAATTTGATTGCAGGTTGCCCCTTCGCTGTAAAAACCATTCCAGTCCTCGTTGTGACAGTTTCAAAAATGTATCATTTAAATAAAAATTTTCTTACAATACATTTGACAGATTTTTGGTTCCATCTGTAAACTTCTAACCTAAATGAAGTACAGATGTAGTGACATCGAATTTAAAGTTAAGCAGGGACATTTGAAATTTGATACGTCTAGAGTCTAGACGTATCCAATCTAGGGATGGCAAACCAGTGGCACGAGTGCCATCAATGGCACGCGACGCAATGTTTTGGGTACGCGAGCTATCAAAATGGTTTGCATTTTATTTCAAAATAACAAAGTTCACTATGAAATATTACAAACAAGCGCAAGTGATCGGGCATGGAGCGGCGGGGTACACTCGCTTGTTACTGTCTTGCGATAGTTACGTCGTAGACTACAGTTGCTTATGATGCAAAATTTGTCTACGCATAGCATAGTCAATTTCGTTGACACAACTGTATTTTAAAGTTTATTTGTGTTATATTTACGATTTTTAACTGTTATTCAATATGGCTAGTTCAGAACAAAGAGTGCAAGATAGTAAGTGTAACAGAGAATTTCAAACTTGGTGAATCTAGAAATAGGGCATTATTAGTAAAGGCGATAAAGCGGTGCTAGTTTTACGTTCTGGAACAGTGGTATGCAGAACATCTTTTATAAACGGAATTTTGAAAGAAATCTTCTTGACAAAAAGGTGAACCATAGCAAAAATAATTAATTGTTTAGAAACTATTTGGCAGATGACTCCAATTCAGCATGCATTTTACTAAAAGTAGCATTTTACAATCCTAATACAAGTTATTTGTCATCCAATCTGCAGCAACAGAAGTCACACTAATGTTACTTTATATATATATATATATAATTTCAATTACACGTATAACTAAAACATTTTCAATTATGCAGGGCAAAGGATATTTTTTCGTAATAAATAGTTTTGAGTTGTCAGTATTTAGTTTTATTACTTTCCCAATAATCATAAGTCAAAATTATTTGACGGCACGTCTATAACTCATCAAACATTTCTTAAGAAAAAACGGCACGTTGATCCATAAAGGTTCACCACCTCTGGTCTAGACAATGACCCATCGAACACGGAACATGCTTAGTATAAGTCAAGATTGTTTAGAAAAAAATCCAGTGCCAACTTCTAGACCAGCGATACCCAACCTTCGGCCCACCAAACCTTTTAAAGTGCCCCGGTCATGACCCATTGCTCTGAGAAATTCTTTTATTTAAGACAATATATTAAAAATTTTGTGGGAAATTCTGACAAGAAATCATATACATCAATTTTGCTTTTCTGTCGATGTCGCATGGCTGCGAATTGATATTCTTTTTCTGTTTGTAACGGTTACGGTTAGTGATAACAGATAACAGTGGAGTAGCGACATTTCTATGGATGAAACTAATTTTTAACAATATTTCATACCTTGCAAGCAAAAAAAATTCGAAAGATTTGGAGGGTGACTGTTTTGTAGTGAAAAACAAACTTGGATCAGTAATTGTTTGATTTGTCTCGAAAATGCTGTATTTAAAAAATACCAGTAAACAGGAATCATTCAATGACATTTTCCCTTCTTTCAAGAGGTGATAATTAGGCTTTATTGAATATTCCTCGAAACAGCAACTGTTTTAACAGTGGTTTTGTCACAGCGGTAACAAAGACATCCTAAGAGGTTTATTATATTATTGGTAATCATATGAAAACATTTACTGATACAAAAATCATGAAGGAGTGTTTCTTAAGTTATTTTAATTTAGTGCTAGTGACAAAAATAATAATTAAAAAAAGCAAAACAGAAATTATAATATTTTGGTCAATTTTCCATTTTTTTTGTTTTTTTTTTTGAATTTCTAATGTTATCTTGGTCTAGCATTTCTCTCCCCCCCCCCCATTTAACCTCATGTTGCGGCCCGCTTGAAATAGCATACATATGTATGCGGTAGAAAAAAGGTTGCGTACCCCTGTTCAAGACTATATACGAAATAGATTGGTAACAGTATTGAAAAAAGAACTGGATACAAGCAAATTTGATATCGATGTTACTAAATGAGGTGTGCTGAATACAAACATGTGATATTCATTCTTTTTATGTCGCATACATGTTTTATGATTATTGGTAATACGAGTATTTTCTTATCTGAAAAAATATTTTAAACGAACAATATAGGAAATTTTATGTTTAATAGACACATGAATATACTGTAAACGACGCTAATGTTTCAATGATTTCAAGAGTACATCGTATAAGAAAAACTTCCATTTTAGTAATGTATTTTCAACACATTAGTTAAAAAAAATTCTGCTTCTTACCCTATTTTTCGAATTCTCCATAATGAATAAATTTCTGTTATGTTGTTCAATGATTAAAAGTCTCAACAGCTAGTATAAAAAGATTTTATGTGAGATATTCACCATAGAATAAATTTCGCAATTAAAAATCACCATACGTGATAGAATAAAACTATTATCATTTGTAAATAAAAGCTTTTTTTTATTACTAAGGGGCGGCGGGTTGTGGTGTTTCACTATTGCCGACTAAGTACATTTGTAACATACGTGACCTACTCTTGGACCCGGCTTGAGGTGTGGAAGGAAGTGAAGGATGACTCGCCATAATACTTTTCTACTATTTATTCAGCACACTAATTATCAACAGACACAATTCACACACACAAGTATTCCAACAAGATGAGATGTTCCACTTAAGAGCAGAGGGGATTTAACTACGAGAGACGCAAATTCTGAGAAAACTTCTATTATATTGATCCTTTTTTTATGGATCAATCCACTACTCTAATAATTGAGTTACAATTTAGCTATGGTGACCAATCGTCACTTAAATATCTTCAACTATTTAATGCCCGAAAAGCGCTTTCAATGTCTGCTAATACCTGATCGGTAGCTATCTTTCCTTGTCGCCAGCTTCTTTTTTTTCAATCTCCATGTAACTCCTTCTATTCATGTATTCTCTTCTACCTCTCTCTAGATAGAAAACCTATACTATATATATAACTAACCTGATCTGCATATCACTGTTTCTTCTTCCAAAAGAGTTGGTTGTGAATGATAGCCCAAAGATTTCTCAACAGGATAAGTTGAAGGACGCGTATAGATCCGTCACACATTCCCAGGAAGCTGGTATCTCTATTTAGTGCGGGTGGCACCATATAGGCGGATACCAATCGCCGCAGGTATTTTTGACGCTCGGTTTCTTTCCTAGAGAGAAGTACCTGAGCTCTGACGATGCGAACCTGTACTAGGATTTAATTTTGCCGAGAGCAACCAAGCCAAGCAAAAACATTCTAGGGATATTTTACATGCCGTATAATCATACGACATGGCCGATGTCGATTTTCTGCATCATGAAAATCCCCCGACTTGCGCCGGGATCAAACCGGCAACCTGAGAGCAGAAGGCTTGCGACAAACCAACCATGCCACTCAGACGGCTGAATTAAAACTGTACAGGTTTTTTTTTAAAATTAGTATCACGCAGTTTGATGTAGTTGAATTTTGTTAGTATAGTTTAATGTCTTGTCACACGCCAACACATCAATAAATTTTCCGCAAAATAGTTTTATTTAATGTATTGTGAGTAACTATGCCTTTTAAAAAAAATGCACTCTTATCAAATTCAACTGACTACATGCAAAAGTATGAGAATCTGTAGAAAAAAATTAACTAGAGTAATTTGTGTACTTCATATTTGTGTCGAGAGAGAGAGAAACATACAGCTTGATGAAACATTAGAATGTGCAATCCTAATTGGATCAATATATATCTGGGGGTTCTGCCATAGTTTTATCACTTATTTTGAAATATTCTTTACAGTTCTATAGATTCTACTCTTTTTCTTCCCGTCCCTCTTCATTTTCAATTATTTGTTTCTGCTAATACAAAAGCAAATTGCATTTTCTTATTATATGCATAATCGTGTTTTTAGGTAACAGTAGAGATTTATGCTGTAAGCAGAAGAAATAAAGCGCACTGTCCTTTCTAGAGAAGAACTTCTGTTTCGGAATTCTTGCGTAATAATAGTTGCATTTGCCTGATTTTAAATAATTCATTGCGTTGCGTGATAACGAAAAGAATATGTGTCAGATGTCATCAAACCATCCACAAATATGTAATTTTTAAACTCAAAAATCATTCAGTTTTTAAATTTGTGGTTGATAGGAATAACTCATTCACTTCCTTTTTTTTAGTCATCGTTTATGCGCCTGAAAAAGTATCATTTTCTTCGAATCAAGTTGGTAAAGGAAATGGAGGGAAATATTACCGAATTAAAAGAAATTTTACTCGTGATAAATGTGTTATACCCGTTATATTTTTGTTTATCTAAAAAAGGTAACGAGCCAAGAAGGAAAATGACTAGAAATAATGTATAGAAGTACGACCGGGATAAAATTGGGTTCCGGTGAAAGTTGATTTGAAGCGAATCTCATGAGCTTTTAATTGGATTTTAATATTTGTTGTGTTGTTCAAATTGGCATAATAAAGAGTATATAAAAATAAATAATTATATTATTTGAATAAACTTAACATTTCAGAAATGTAAAATTCCATTAATAAATAAAATAAAATAAATTGCTTTACATACTTAAAAATAAAATTGTTGGTAGGCGATTTACAAGAGTAAGGTTACAATTTGCGATATATTGTTGGCCTTCTGTAAATTGCATAACCAACTCTTAAGCAACTGTAAAATTTATATCAAATTTTTGGATAACAAAACAGAGATAGAAATATCGAATATATATCAAAAAATAAGTTATATAAAAACATTTTTAAGTCAATTCCTACTTAGATAAAAAAATTATTTTAATTACTTTTTATTAAATAGTTACAATGCATATAAATATGTATATATCTATGACAGAATTACATTAAGTGGCAATTAATTATTATTAAATATCATTAAATATCGTATTGACATCCAAAACAATCGTGTATGTAAAATTTCAGTTCAACTGAATGCTTTGAAAAGTGAGCAAAAAAATATTTACAGTTTTGACACAAGTCGCTAAAAATGAAACCAACGTGCCTGGTAATTCTTTAAATAATTAATTTCAGTCAATTAATTTTAATTAATTATAATCAAATTATCGTATTATTACCCAAAGCAATGGTGTATAGAAGTTTTCAGCCTAAATGAGCGCCTTAAAAATGTGAGAAAAACCTTTTCAAGTTTTGACACGTCACGAAAATTGTCGCTAAGTCACCAAAAATGATGCCAAAGTGGGTGTAGTTGTAATTGTTTGAATAATTAGTTTAAATCAATTATTTTTATTAATTATAGTTAAATTACTGTATTGTTATCCAAAATAATCCTGTATATAAAATTTCAGCTCAATTGAGTGCTTTAAAATGCATTTTATTAACGATTGAAAATTTGAACAAGATAAATATAGGGGGAGAGAGAGCTAATATAGGAATTAAATAATATTTTACAAGTACGATTTGACACTTTTTTCTCTTACCATTACAAAAAACATTATAAAGCGGAACAGTAAATAATTGAGATAATTGTTGAAATTATCTAATAAACCGTATCTCACTTTTTAACAATCCAATTAAATTTTTATATGCCTTATAGCATGAAATCTGATACATATGATTTCCATCGAAAATATTTTCTTTGGAATAAAATATATTTATATGCACATATTCTATTCCACAAGTAATCTAAAATATAGAACATATATTTTTTATTCTGAACCTTTTCAAATTACTAAGTACAATTCTTAAAATTTTGAGAATTTTATATTTTTAGCAGTCTGACATTGATACAGTAAATAAAATAAAATTGAGTGAGCGAATAATGCCTAAAATCAGGTTTGCAACACCCAGATCAGTTACTGCATATTCTTCAAGATAGATGAGTTAAGAAAGGTCAAAGTTCACAATGATGAATAAAACAAAATACTAGTTTCAACAAATTATTAAAAAAATGTTTTGTTAACATCTGACCATGAGACGTATTAAAAAGATTAAAAAATAATAATGTAGTTATGCATATTTGTTTTCTGTTTAAATTTGCATCAAATGTTAAAGAAGGAAGAGAGATGTAGAATGATAGGTCATAGGTAAAGAATTGCTAGTACCTGATTTTTTTTGATTCGAATATATTCATGTACTTTTTTAAAACCACACATCTGCAAAAAATTTTATTAAAATGTAAAGATCTAAATTATAAATCCTTTGCAGCCAAGAATTAAAAAAAAAAAAATATGGTTATTATAAATAATGAATTGCAAAAATATCGTAGTTATAAGTGAATAAAAAATTAAACATACCTTGACTTTTTTAAAATACAGTTATAGGTTTGATATTGAAATTCTAAAAAATAGAGTATTCCGCTTCGGATTGTATAAAAAACATTTTTTTAAAAATATTTTTAGAAACAATCATAATTTAAAAGAAAAATAAATTCCTTTTATTTATTCACAACGACATTGGAGAAATAATAAGAAAGAACTGCAAAATAATTACAAATACTCGAAGATAAGTTTTCCTTTTTATATTTATTCACTTCAATTCAAAGTAAAATTCATGATTTATAACATGTTTAAAACATCATTCCAATGGACTGGATTCATCTGACGTCATAATCACATGATGATACCCTCAAAAGATTCCCACGTGTTAGATTCGAAAGAGTATTTTGGCGGCATTTTCGGATTTGCATCTACTATCATATAACGAAATGAAAAATCCTGTCTTTCCTTTAACTTAAAAAAATACAATTTTTATTTTTGTGCATTACTGATAGCTTTATAAATTTTTTTTTAAATTTCACATTAATATTTCTTTATTTTTATTGAAAAATTACAATTTGTTAATTCTCGGAACACCTATCGCTGACTATGTTGCTTAGCTGTCGATTCCGGACGCCAAAAACACCTATCGTTAAATTAAGTTGCTTGGTGATCGATCTCAGTCGCCAAAAAAAAATTGACATTGTCCCGCCCTTCCCACTGTTCTACACTTTAACACTTAATTTTTAAGTTTTAAGAATTTTGTTCAATTGAACGATCTATAATTTTTTGAAACACAATGGTGGCTGGCAAACTAAATACTAAACCAAACAGTATACAAAGACACAATACACGAGGCCAAAGAACAGAAGAGTATAAACTAAGTTTAAATCTCTAATACTGTGAATTAAAACTGCATACATTTAAAAACTATACGAAAAGCAAAAGACTAGAAAATATGTTAAAAATACAGAGTACTAAGATAATTTAAAGAATATAAAATTTGAATGTGAGCAAAATCGACGGTTAGCACACAACCAGAAGTGTAATACGATTAGCTGATATTGTTTATTTGATAATCACGTAGCAATCGCTAAGCGATCGCAGCGTCCTCTGCTGGTGAATCGAATCCATTATTATTTTTACCAAGTATAAAAGTTCTATAATTTAATGTATGTTCTTAGTTAATTTTTAAGTTAAGTTAGTTAATTTAAGTTAATTTTTAGTTTAAAAAATGCTTCAAAAACTTATCAAAATTCTGCAAAAAAAATTTTTTAATTCAGATATTATTAAATTATAAATTTTATCAAGTTACAAAAACCATAAAAGGGGCTTATTAAATTTATTCTAATGTAAGTGGTTGAAAAAAATTCGTTAGTTTAAAAAGCTATGAATCACAATTTGAGAAGTTAATGTAACAATATGAAATAATAATCGTCTGCCAAAAAATTTTTAAGCGTTTAAACATTTCATATTTCTTTTCTCTCTCTCTCATTTATGTCTTCAAAGTAAAGGAAAGATAAAGAAAGTCCGATATAGTCCATATACTTCTGCGAAAAAAAAGTAAAGTAACAAATTCTTGACATATTTTTCTTGTTTAGTGTTAGATTATATCTAATTTCAATCCGTTTTTCCACATAGATCCTTTCATATGCAAGCTTCAACTAAAATCAAATTTGTTATTTTTAGTTAATATTAATTATGACGTAAACATATTTGTATAAATCAAAAACTTGAAAGAAAAAAAGAGCCTTTTTGTTAAATATTGAGTTACATTTTAAGAATGTTAAAATGCAACAATAACCATTCTGAAAAATGTTTAATTTTTCAATTACAGACATATGTTCTCACACACATCTTACATTTATTTCCGACTATTTTTTTTTCTCTCGTCTGTATATAAATTTTAGATTTATCAATAGACTAAATTCATGACGATCACATGATGACGTGTTCTACATTGAATTCAAAACGGACAGTAAACTAGCTCGTACTTTTTATTCTATTTGTAAAACTTAGGTAAAATTTCAAATTGCATAATTGGGTAAAGATGCTCAAGAGTTATAAAAAGAAATTTCTGCAAAAAGATTTTAAAATTAAAGGAAAAAAAAAGTCTTGTTTTATACATGTACTTTTATATTAAATAAAGTGTGTGACAAATATTAATTTTTTTAAAAAAAAGTTTCTGTAAAAAGAGTAATTTGGCAACAACGAAGTGCATGAATTGATTTGCTGAAAATAGTTAATTGCATTTATCGTGACTATGACGTCACATGTGTTTTTGAACTTGATTGGCTAAAAACACGTGATTTAAAATTATCATGTGATTATGACGTCACATGAATTTAGTCCAACATGTTCACAGATTTCTTATATACTCCGGATTTTTTTAGTAAATGTATAATATATTTTAAATATAAGAATTTTAATAATTATAGTTTTAAATCTGCAAAATGATAACCCTTTTTTTTTCATTGTATAAATTATTACACTTTAAGAACATTGTTTTAACAACCGGTTATCTTTTTGAAGAGATAGTTTCTTAAAATATTTAAAGTATCGTATTTTCAATTTTTCAATCGTGTCAATATTTTATAGTTGAAATGGTTGAAAATGACTATATGCAGTTTGATACATAATTATTTTTAGTAGTCAGTTTTAAATCGTGTGAACTTTTGCAACCATTATCATTCTTTTATAAGAATTGTAGGTATAAATTGATTTTTTTATGTGGCATGCTATAATTTACTTCCTAATTTATATTTTTAACTAGCTTTTACCCACGGCTTCGCTAGCGTTGATGTCTTGAAATAACTCTGTCAAAGTCATATATAATCATTATCATTAGAAAGTAAATAAAACAATTTTTTATTGCTTGACTGGGACCATTAAAATTTAAAAATTCTAAAATTGAGATCAGTTTTTTAAAAAAAAACCATGAAAACATACTTTATTATAATAATTAACAGCAAAAATTCAATAATTTAAACTATTAATATTTTAAAAAGTTGAACATCTGCGTTTAATAAATAATTCCTCTTTAAAAGAACTCAAACCGGAATATGATTCTAGGGTTCTACTTTATATTATATTATATATTCTTCCGTCAGATGCAAATATGTAAAGATTTCGGGCATTGGACACAAGCGAACAGGCTACATATAGTTGGCCATGAAAAAAGCATTGCTTTTGCAACTGCACCCCTGCTACCTGCAATGTTTACCTTTGCTCTTTGTTAATAGCAACAGTTAAACTCAGTTTGATTGGAAATTGAACTCTTTTGAATTAAAACGGTAGGTCAGTGAGGATAATTGGAATTCGAGGAATGATGACATTTTCCCTTTTCATGACACCTGTTCAAATATTGGCACCAAGTATATTCTGCAACAATTTTGTGACCCGAAGCTTCGTTCCATTACATAGTCAAGGGGCATCGAGATTTTGCCTAAGCATAACTGGTACATTTAATTGTAATTGAAGTTTATGTGAGAGTACACTTGAAAGCTCAAGCGAATTTAAGAACTCCGTGGTACTTTGCTCTTTATCTATGATTTTATTCATTGATAAATATTCCTTCATCCCCCACCCGCTAGTAGTTTAAATTTCAGTGTTGACAATATCATTGTTAGATGCCAATATTGATCTTGCGCACAACCACTGATGACACTATTTAAATTTTATTACAAGCCAGGCTAAATTTGAGCAATAAGATCTACATCCTTTTTAACTAAATTACAAAATTATCAAAGTAAAATATAACCTCCAGCACACCTGCGTCCAAACATCCATCGCCGATTTTCAATTGCGTCTCTGCATAATGTTCCGAATCTACGTCATTATAAAGATACAATCTCATATTCGTTTTCAGACTGAATTTTTCAACTTTCGCCCATAAGCTTGATGATTTAATACAAGCTCCAATTTCTTCTGCCGGTGTACCCCTCTGGATTACTGGGAGAGTTTGGCAGAAATCACCAGCCAATAAAACTACCATATTTATACTATCTCGTAAATCTTGAAGAGTCCGATTTAACGCTTCTATAGTTTTCTTGTGAGACATCATACTTTCATTCCGACACTAAAAGCTTACATTGTCGAAGCATCCTGCCTCGAGAGCTATTTTTGATGAAATTGAAGATGGGTGAATTTTCAAGTGCAATAGTCAAAAGGTAATTTTAAAAGGGAATGTGCAGTACTACCACTGGTCAGTAGTGTCGTGGCTATACCGAAAGAAGCCACAGCAACTGATATCTTCTGGTTTTTTTTCTGACGGACAATAATAATAAATTTAGCAAAAACGTTTTTCCGGTTCTTCACTTAGCGACGAGAAAAAAAGAGCGCACAACTGCCGGATTCTATTTTACGTAACACTTGATGGAAAACATGACTTTATTCTGAAGTTAATTGTGAGGGATTAGTTCTTTTACTTGATGTTGTAATGCTATTGTAGCGGTATTATCTATATAAGCCCGTAACAACCTCCGTACTAAAGTGATCATTTTGGTATAGTGGTTAAGTTACTCGGTTTTGGATTAGGGTTTGCTATCCCATGCTATATTTTCAATCTCCGGATTACATTATCCAAATCCCGGGATTGGTGACGGGATCAGGACTGAACTATTTATGAAAAATACATGTTAGCATGATAGAAATTACACAATAAAACTGAAAACATACTTAAAAAATTGGTTTATTGTTATTATTTATTGAAACAAACCAAAACAAAACTTAATTCATAATAAAAAAAACAAATAAAAAGTACATAATGAATTCACTAAAAATAGTACATTTTGAATTTGCCGCGGTTCTAATGCCGGTGCAATAATGTTCTGTTACAGGCAGTGCTGTGCAGTGCACCGGTATTTGCTCCTGATGAAGGCTGCGTTAAACGAGAGCTGGAAAAATGCTGGGGCACAGGTGCTGGCTGGAATTAGAGATACTGTTGAAGTTAGATCATGTCTCTGCGTTGTTGTCGCTCCTCTTTGGGATTCCAGTGCCTCTTTAAAGGTGGAATACGCCCACGAAAGTGACACGTGATATATATAGTCACTTCTGTTTGGACGTATTCGGTGAAATCATTCTTCTATTGGTCGAAAGTCCCCCTTCACGCGGTGTACTTTGAACACAGCGGCTAGCGTGGGAACTGCGCCGGCCCCTACTGTCGGCTAGATCAAGGAAGGTCAGAGGTTGACTTCCCTTAGGACATCAGAGCCGGGGTGTCCACCCTGGGATACTTTCCCACGAGAAACTGCTTGACCGTCGAGACGTCACTCGTTCCCGACGGGAAATGGGTCTTTGATGGACACCACCGCAAATTCATTAAAAATTTATCCATTTGAATTAAAAATTGACATGCTTGAGATTTTCCAAAATCTTATTGTAAATTTAAAACAGAATAAAAAGCCCCCATTTTTTATTTTCATTAAAATACTATTTTTTTATGTTTATTATATTTAGAATTGATAACTGCATGGTAAAACATTCTAAGGAAGTAGATTTTTCAAAATTAAAATTATGAAATGTGAACTGAACCTTTTTTCCGACAAGCTCACATATACCTGTACAAAGCACGTATACATGACAGAATGGATTTACATAAATTTTAATCTAAAAAATTTTTCTACTTATACAACCTCTCATAGAAAAAATGTATACTTTCCTTTTTTTTTAAAAATCTGATTAACATATAATACTAGAAATTAATCATAATAACATAAAATTAACTCTAATAAAAATACTCAAATAATAGACTTCAATTGTTTAAATAATAATAATAAATACATTGTATATTTCACAGTCCAATAAAATTCTGTTTTTTAGCTTCCTCAAAAAATATCTTTTCGAAGTATTTTTAACATCATTTAAATATTAATACATGCAATCTAATTTGAAAAAATATTTATAATGATAACGAAATAGTATTACTATATTTATCTCTCTGTATATTAAAAAAAGAAAAAAACATTGAATAACTCAACTATACATGAGTTAATTCACAAACTTAAAATATTCAGAAAGAATTTCGAAGAAATACCTTAACGATGCTCCAAACAGCAATAACAGCTTATAAGAATTTACTTATAGTAACAAAATAATATTACTCTCTATTTCTTGATATATAAAAAAAGAGAGAGAAATTTAAAAAAACACATCTTTTATGTTGACTTAAATTGATAATTGAGAAAAATGATTCCTAATTGATGATTCAGAAAAGAAAAATCAAATTTATTATGAACACATCAAACAAATGAGTCACATTCTTTTTTATTACTGGGGAATGAATGTTTCTCAATGTTTGGTTTTGGAAGTGGGAGCTCTCTATATAAATTTTAATGTGGAAAAAAGTTTCAAAACATAATTTAGGAAAAATTTGAATCCCGGGATTAGTTATTTTAATCTCGGGGTGCAAACCCTAACTTAAATAGAATTTCCTCCTTAAATGAGAGGTATATACATTAGGTCCATAATCAAAGAGACCGGTACCAACATTAATTGTACCTTATTCAGAGTGTATCTTACACGAGGTACTACAGTATTTGTACATTAATTTATATCTTAAAAAATACATCATTATTCAAAATTAAAAACATAATTACCTGTTGCTATTTCATACGATCTACCTGTAAACGGTTGATTTGGACTAACTTCAGCTGACTAATTAATTCGAAAATGAGTCTGTTGATGATAGAGATCATAAAAATTTATTTGAGTCTCAATTAACTTTACTCAAGAGTAAAATATAATTTGTTGGGTGGATGACCACAGAGGGCCTAGCTCCTTCGAGCTTTAACCTCTCATCGTTAAGATTTTGAGTGACTGTAACGTTATGATTCTTGCCGTTTGTTAATTAATAATATTAAAAATGTATAATAAACCTTAATAAATTATAAAAATAAGACTAAAAATAATAGATTGCATTAAGTGCTTGAAAAAAATAACTTCAAAATCAGTGCAAACACCGAAAATGAGAACAGATTCAAAAGAGTAAAATAAAACATTTCCTGTAGCTAGATATCAGCCAAAAATTCTAATTGCCTCTGTCCCCTTCAAGTTAGCTGACACCGAAAATCTTGTGGTTGGAAAAATGTCCGTTTTCTGACCCCTCTTACACCGGGGAGAAAGTTAAAGAACGAAATAAGAGAAAACCTATCAAATTTCACGGTTTCACATACACACCCGCCTCGAACCCTTCAAGGATCAACACATAAGAAAACTGGCATTATACGTATACAGTACAAAATAAGTAAATAAGATACATTAAAGGTAATACCAGATTCACAATATACTTTGAAAAATATTTCAAAATATAATTCAGACAAACATGAACTCCTGGGATTAGTTATTTTAATTCCGGGATTTGAAAAAACCACCGGGATTTCGGGATCCCGGGGCTGCAAACCCTATTTTGGATCCAAAGATCCCGGGCTCTGTCCTATCGGATAACCGCCACCTCATTAGTGACCCTGGCTGAATTCAGAAAAAGGCAACCTTCTGATCTGTCGTAGCGCCATCTACCCGCACAAAAAAGCAACCAAAAAACTCGCCATACTCACTTGGTGGAGCAAAACAAACTCATTAGACTCACTTGACGCAACTCCTCCAATTAACGGCAACAACTGCGCACGCAACACGCTCGCCATAAGAACTATATATCGTTCATTCGCTTATTAACCGACTCACTGTGGAGGGAGTGTGGAGGTATGATCTATATAAGGTAGTAACAACCTCCTTACTAAAGTGAACATTTTGGTATAGTGGACAAGTTACTCGGTTTTGGATCCAAAGGTCCTGGGTTCTGTCCTCCGGTTAAGCGCGCCACTTCACTATAAAATCGTAGTCTAGCTCTGGAGAATTTTCATTATTTAAGTTGTTTCCATCGACTCGTCACAAGCTAACCATTCCAAAATTATGTAGCTTCTTCATTGTGAAAACCTTATTTTCAATTGTTCTTAGCGTTTCGTTGTAGATGCGTTCACTGAAAGTCATATCTGCATGTTCTTTCTGTAGTCGTCACATAATACCTTCCGCCATGTAATCTTTGTACTTATTCTAAAGGGTTTGAAGATTAGAAAGACCGAAGATGATATAAGTATTTGGTGATTGGCATTGTATGGCTTCCTCCATACTAATATATAGTATGTCCTTCAAAGTAATATCTTCATATAAAATATCTAAGTTCAGTATAAGTGAAAAATTTCGTGCAAAACAAGGCCTTATATATAGGAGTTATTTTTTTAAAAAAAGAAATAAAATCAAAGTTTTAAATATTCGATAAATCAAACATTTTTATGAAGCTGTCATTTAATATTACCATAGAGCTTTCAATATCACGTAATTTTCAAAAACTTTGTCATTTCTCTCTTCAAAAAGTAGGAGAAAATTTGTATTAAAATTTCTGTGATTGTCAAAATAGAGAATTTCTTCGCCAGCTCGGCGATATTTCTCAAAGTTTGAGCTTAACATTTAATAAATTTAACGTAATATACGTTTGATATAAAACAAGTAACATAAAAGGAATTTTTTAAGTCAAATCCTACTTTGAATGGATGAATAGAAAGTATTTTATTAACGATTGAAAATTTGAACAAGATATATATATATATGTAGGGAGAGAGCGAACTAATAGTAGAAATTGAAAAAAGGAGCATATTGTAACAGTTCCCATAACTTTGACTGAACTGCTAGCGCCACCTGCGGCGCCGCGTGAACTTTATAACTTTATTAGTTAGTACTATGTAGTTCGTAGCCAATACAACATGTAGTAGTTCTTCCTCTTTTTCATTTGTGCTCGTCTGTCAATTAAGTGTTAAGTGTATTTTGTGTACTTTCCTGTGATGTCTTCTCAGCTGTGTGAACCCTAAAAATAAAGGTTTTCTAATAAACCTAAACGAGATGTGACATTATTATTGCAAAACCACCCCATGCATAATCATTTAGCGATGGGGAAACGTCACAAATCTGGCGCCCAGTGAGGCCCAGCTGAGCAAAAGGATATCATATTTGGATAAGTACTATTTTCACTTTTGATTTCTAAGATCACCTTGATCCTATTGAATTAAATTCATAAAAAAAAAAAAAAATTAACGATTCCTTGAATCGTTATTGTCTTAAAGACAATATTGTTTTGAAACCATTCATATATGATTCATCTCGAATCAAAAGTAGATTTGTTAAAAGTAAACAATTCTGTATCTTCTAAATAGAATTTTACTTCAATGATTCATCTCGAATCGAAAGTTGTCTTTATTTTGAATGTTAAAGAGTTCTACATAGAATTGTGCTTCAATGATTCATCTCGAATCGAAAGTAATTAACATTTTCAAAGTAAATGTTCTTTATTTGTTAACATAATTGTAATTTTAACGATTCATCTCGAATCAAAAGGAAATTTCATCTTGAAGTTTAATTATTCTTAAATTTTAAACTGTCAAGGTGACAAAATATATTTGTTTTGAAAAATTGTTCTTTTATTTTAATTAGAACTATACTTAAATAATAGAAAAAACTTTTCTTATCTACATATATTCACATATTTGTATGTTTTATGTGTCGCAAGCAGTCCATTGCTTAATTATTATTTCTAAAAAGAAATTACTTTGAAACATTATATTTGAATGCATTTTCATATCTGAATTTACCTAAAGCGTACGTCATTATTGCATAATTGTGTTTAAACAAAATTATTGAAAAGTTTTATTAATTGCTTGTGTATAAGTATACCTAAGCAGATTAGTGCTCAGAGGTCTGGTTTTCCATTGTGAAAACATTTTATTAATATTTTGTGAAATATTATTCCGTTATCACAAAAGAGCTCTTAATAATCTTTTCTAACTAAAACGAATTTCAACTGAATACTCTAAATTGGAATTCTTAAAATTCATTTTGTCAAGAATAATTCTTTTGCAAGTGTAATCGTATTTCTTATGTTATTTTATTTGCATGCATATGTAATCTCATTTAAACTGAAACATTTCGTAAGTTTTTTTCGTTTTGCTCGAGTAAGCTAATTTTATTCTCCGCGCACTAATTTATGATCACTCAATTGCGCTGAATTAGTCATAACATCCGCTGTGCTGATACTAAGAAAAGGAGATTGAAAACCATCTTTTTGTTACTTTTATTATGGTTTGATGAGTAATGTATTTTTTCCCCAGCTGGAATATAAATCCGACCGAAAAGTGTTTTCATTATATATTCTTTTTTTTTTCTCTGAGATATACTGTGAAATGTTGTAATCATTTGAGAATTATCTGGTTCTTATAAATTCAATATATTTCTTCAGGGAAACCTGTGTGTACAAGTTTATTATGCATTTTATGTTCTAACTTGATTTTATAACTCTTATTTTCTTTTGATATTTTCTTAAATGAAAGTTTTCAGTGTTTTGATTTCAGCTTCAGTGTGTTAGGAAAATACTATTTTTTTTTCTCAAAAAAGAAAACCATTTCATTAACTTTTTTTTCCGAACTGAACTTTATCACAGAAAGTATGGCATTTCTCACGAAAGGAAAAAAAGAGGATTTGAGAAAGTTGGCTTGGGAAATGGGACTCTCTGTGGGTGAAGATTTACGAATTTTAGACATAAAACATTTGATTGTAAATTCTGAAAAATACGAAGAAGCTTCTATAAAAAATTTATTTACGAATATAATTGAGGAACGGCTCGAAAAAATTAAAAACGACGAACAAGCAGCAGAACAAGAAAGAAAGAAAGCCGAACAGGCGGAAGAAGAAGAAAGAAAGAAAGCCGAACAGGCAGCTGACTTGGAAAGAAGAAAGGCTGAAATGGATTTTGAGTTGCAGAAATTGAAACTGCAACTTGAAGCCAAAATG